>JBBPTN010000056.1:0-75472 GCA_038094075.1 Xerocomus spinulosus | reverse complement strand
CGGTCAGAGGATCGTTGTCCTCTTCTGAGCTATAGAGGGATGAGCGAAGGACAAATTGGCAATGAAGGAGACTTGCGCATCGTAAGTAGGGGAATCGACGGGGTGTGGATACTTTCCAAAGGACCGCTTGGAGTGGAGTGTCTTTTTGTGGTGGTGGAGTGATTCTGGGGTAGGTTCCATTGTAACGTAGAAGATGGAAGAAGCGGTCAGAGAACCTTTACATATGCCCACTACAACAGACGACTTCCGTTTCGGCTCACTTGTCACCTTTCTCCTCGCCTTTGGTGCAGTGTTGGCCGTTCGCCATACTCGTCCTTCACAAGACTATGCGCTTTGCTCTCCTACTGGCAAAATATACACCGTCGATCCTGTCCATCCCAATGTCGAATGCATCGTCGTGAGCAATACCACCATTAGGGACACCGGGTCTCTCGGTGAGCCCGAAGGGATTATTTGGCTATGATCACTGACAAGTACAGTGGACATCAAGACTCGCTGGCGCAGGCGTCATGCCTTCCATGCTTTCGCCGACTTTCAGTTGCCCTGGCCCTTCCAGTCTTCGTTACCGATCTCATTCTTGGAACCCAATAACATCATTGTCCCAGGCCTTGCAGGTATGCCGCTTGGTACAATCGACGAGCGTGACACCAAAGCCTACTAGATGCCCATGCACACGTATTGCAATACGGTGCAGCGATGAGCCTTGACCTAAGCGGTTGCAAGTCAAAACATGGTATTGACGTGATTCTCTCACTGCATGCCCCCAGCTGATCAAACGTAGAAATATTGCAGCGGGTCATTCACTACGTCAAGTCACATCCCGACATTCTCGCAGACCCATCCCGTTGGATCTTGGGGATGGGATGGGACCAAAATTTGTGGAGAGATCCCCAGTATCCCAATGCTGTCTGTACCCTTGACCGTCATTGAGCCTGTCTTTATCCAACATTTACAGGACGACTTTGACTCCGAGCATATTCTTAGAGGCCGTCGTATTTATTTGAGCCGTGTTGATGTACACGCAGCTTGGGTATCTAATCAGGTGCTACAGCTAATGGGAGACTTACCTAAGGAGGTAGAGGGTGGATTGATCATCCGAGGCTCGTCCGGAAAACCCACAGGTAAAGCAGAGCACGCGTATAATCATGGGAGCTCACCGAATTTAGGGATTTTCGTGGACAACGCAATGAAGATCGTGCCTGTTCCCGCCCCAACTCAGGATCAATTACGCGAGTATTTTGAGAGGACTGTGCGAGATGCGCATGCCGTAGGTTTGACATCTATCCACGATGCAGCAACAGAACCCCATGCGATCGAATTCTATAAGGAGTATGCTTTTGATCTGCTCGTTCAGGCAGGGACTAACCTCTATCAAGGTATGCCTCGTCGCGCAAACTTCCTGTATGTGCATTCTTGCAAGAGTGTATGCGGACCAGTGCTGTTATCCCTGTAGCTTCGACTCTATCTCATGGGTCACGTCGAGTCCGAGGGATATTGGGGCAAAAATATAACTCGTCTCATTGATTACGGTGTCGCTGAGCGTCTAAATCTTCGCAGTGTCAAGCTATTCACCGATGGTTTGTCTCATTAGTCATTCCATGGCTATTTACAACTGACGTCACTGGAGGTGCACTCGGCTCCTTCGGGGCGGCACTACTAGAACCGGTTTGTGACTTGCTAGCACGTGAAACCTCTCTTTGATGCAGAACAGTACTCGGACAACCCATCAACCGACGGACTCATGCTTGTGCAACCACACGCTTTGTCAGCCCGCGTGAAACAATTTTGGGCGGATGATTGGCAAGTGGTATATATTCCATGTTCTCTGCGTCTCTGGTGATTAGGTGACTTCCACAGAATATCCACTGCATTGGTGATCGTGCCAATCATCTTGTACTCGATATCTTTGAAGGTATACTATCTGATCCCACTCAAGGGAACGCCACGGAACGACGACCACGCATTGAACATGCACAGATTATGACCCTTGACGACCTGAAACGAATTGGGCGGCTTCAAGGCGCGTCTTGGTTTTTCTTATGATAATCTGGAAACTGAAAGTTGGGCAGTGATACCCAGTGTGCAGCCCACGCATGCGTGAGTCAACCGCACCGTTTTTCTTCTACTAGTTTACACAACTTCAAACCATAGAACCAGCGATATGTGGTACGCAGAGCGACGTTTGGTAATTGAAACAGCCTGCTCGATGCCATCTTTCTAAGTGGTTCTTTCAGGGCCCAACCAGAATTCGAGGGGCATATGCATACCAGACGATGATCGAGTGAGTTGTTCTGTTGCGGTACGTCCTGACCCTGACGTCGGCCATCCAAGAACGTCTCGTTCTGGGGTCCTACCTCTTGGCTCGGATTTTCCTGTCGAGGGTATCAACCCGCTGCTTGGATTCTACGCTGCTGTTTCTCGTCTCTCCCTTTCTGGAGATTCGCCTCATGGATCACAAGGATGGTACGGTACCGTCGAATAATTAGTGTATTTGGCTTACGATCTGGGCTAGGTACGCGTCGGAACGCCTGACGAGGACGCAAGCCTTGAAAGGAATGACGCTGGATGCCGCTTACGCAGCGTTTGCCGAGGACAAAATCGGCTCACTCACCATCGGGAAAAAGGCAGACCTGGTAGTATTGGACCGTGATATCATGACCATCCCGGTTTCAGAGATCCCGGAGACTAAAGTGAAGGCAACGATCATAGACGGCGAGGTGGTCTATGGCAGTATATGATGATACCCACAGAGATTGTTCGCCTGTTCATACGCTCATACGGTGCCTTGACAAGTTGCGGTGCCTTTACAAGATGAATGTGATTTGAACTCTGGTACAGTAAGTCCTTTTGTGTGCTCCATCAGCAAGTCAAAGCTATGATATGCAAACGGGTATAGCTACGCCCACGTGCTAAAACCCACTTTCTAGTCCAGCCTTGCTCACCCTCCGCAGCGGTTGAAGCGTGTTTTCATCGACCGGTGCTCTTCGCATGTGCCGATAACGACCCTCCTTATCCTTGATCTCCATATCCTGACCCAAAGCAATCTCTCCTCCATCGTCGGAATCTTGTACGGTGAACAGGGGAGGTAAACTCTCGCGAGCATGACCTGGTCTTCGACTCTGCGCCGCATACGCATAGCTCGTTTGAGAGTCGCCTCCGTTGTCTGCTTGCCCTGGGGTGGCAGGGACCACGCCAACTGACTTGCCGCCGAGCTCTTGTTCCTCAAAGGTCATCAATTCCGAGACGAACCCAATGTTTGGAGAGATTCCTTTGCGACGCTCGAGGACAAACGCGTATGCACGCGAAAGTGTCCAGTGATTTGCATGGATGAGGTAGGCCATCACGGCGGTCACAGAGCGCGACTTGCCCGCTTTGCAGTGCACATAGGTACTCGCTCCGAACAGACTTGCCTCATCTTTGAAGAAGGGAGTCAAAAATACGGATAAGAGGGAACGAAATAAGTAGACGCGTGATTCAGATTTCAATGCGAAACGAAGAAAATGTAAAGACACCCTACCTAGCATCTCACAAGCTTCCTTCAATCCCCTGGTGATTTGATCCTCCTCGACTGTATCCCTCATGGGAATCCTCACATACCGCTCAAAATTGTCTCTTAGATTGAGCCCATGATGGTCATCACACTCTGCCGCAATATTCAGTATTCTCTTGATCCCCAAGGACTTGAGTTCCTGGACGTGCTCTGGCAGAGTTAGCTCTGGGCCTAGATACAAAAAATTTGGAAGGATCATCGACACTGTAAACGGTGGAAATTCGCTCTCCGTCGTTGTTTGGATATCATCTGGCCGTGCCGTTCTTGGTGACGGTGTGGGATGTGGTATGCAAAGTGGTGTGTCGGGTGTGCGCGGTGGTGTTGGACGGGCGAACCTAGGTGAAGGTGGTGGGAGGAGCTCAGCCGGACTGGTTGTCCAGCGCGGCGATGGCATGCAGGGAGATGTGAGGTGTGAATGTAATAGATTGAGGTGAGAAGGAGACTGAGGGGGAAGATAGAGTGTGTTTCCATTGAGACTAGGTGAGAGCTGTGATGGTGTGATGGGCATGGTCGCTGAGCGTGTTGAGGCAGTACGAATTTGAAGTCGAGGAAGAGTAGATTGTTGTTCGCCCCCACCGTTTGTGACTATACGGGAAAGATTCGGCGCGCTTGGACGTCGTGGTGGTGCGGGACGGCGGAAGGAGAGCTGTGAAGGTGGAGGAGAGCCATTAGCATCTTCTAACCGATCTAAAGTTGTTGAGGGCATGATCGGCAATGGGGACGGTAATGGTTGATCAATTTCGAAATGGGTTCGTGTTGGAGGAGAGGTGTTGAGGTGGAAGAGGCCGTGACTCTTTGCACTCCTGAGGGGTCGTTCTGGGTCGTTGGGGTCTGGGGAACGGAGGGATTGTGTGACAATGATAGTTTTGAGTGAGTGGTGGGACTGAGCAGCAGCTATGCCCCCCCGCAAGTAGTGCACGCGAGCTTGACCAAGGAGAGAAGAGAGCAGAGGGAGGAGTGCCCAGGCGGTGACTTGGAAGTTGTTGATCTCGGACTCGTCAGTTTCTTCGCCGTGCACGATGACAATGTCACCATCCCAGGAGGGGGAGGAGGGAAGGGTGTCCCAGCGGTGCTTGTCCTTGTCTGAGGTGATGAACTGGCGAAGGGCGGCGAGGGACTGGAACGCGTTTCCTGGTTTGCGGCATCGCTTGAGGATGAGGGAGGGGATGGCGATGTTGACGCTGTCGACGAGGTGGGATGCGTTGTAGGCGGCGAGGGGTCGGGTGTCGAGTAGGATGGGGTGTTTTGGCGCGAAGAGGCGGAGAGAGAGAACGTCGGTGCTCCAAGCGGCGGGGGATATGGGCGTGTGTTCGTCGGGGGTGTAGTACGCGGGGGACGGTGTGGACGGTGCAGAGGTGTGCTTTGGGAGGGCGGAGAAGGAGCGTATGGGACGGAGACGGAGGTTGTTTTGTACGCTGGCGCGAAGCTTGGCGAGGTCGGCGAGTGCACGTGCGAGGTCGTCGTCGTCGGGGTCGGGGTCGGTGTCGACGGAAAAGGCAAAATCGAGCTCGTCGTCGTCGTCGTCGTCGGGCAGCATGGCTTGTCGCGATGGAGGACCCTCTGTATTATTTAAACATGCTAATTGTCTCGGGGGGGTCGCGAGGGGGGTCGACGGGAAATTGAAACTCCACCGAGTCGCTCGCCTGTCTCGTCGTCCTCCATCATGTCCTACAAACCCGCCGTGTATCGATCCCAGCCACAGTCTGACTTGCAAGCGAACGAGTACCGCTCCCAAGTGAATAAGCTTCAGGAATGGTTTCCCAACTTTCCCAGCGAGGGCATGTCCTTCTCCTCCTCCGTCCTCTCCTCCTCATCCCCCTTCACCAGACATCCAGTCCGTCCTCTTAGAGGCCAACGGTGACGTGCAGGTTGCAGCACAGAGAATCAGCGAGGGTATCTCTCTTCCCCCTTCATCTCTCTCTCTCTCACCCCTGCTCTCCCAGGCAATGTGGAACAGTGGGACTCTGTGAAAAGCAAAAAAGATAAAAAGCCATCCACCTCCTCCCACCCAAATTCAAAGGACCATCCCGCCTCTCGTGACCGCACTGACTCGCGTGGTGCTCGCGGTGCTCGCGGTGGTCGTGGTGGTCCAGCAAGGGGTCCCCGCGGTCGCGGCTCAGCACGAGGTACATACGGCGTCAATGGCCATGCTTCGCGCCCATCATATCCTGGAAAAATATCTTCACCCGCTCCGGATTCCGCGGACAAGCAGCCAGTCGAGCAATTTTCCGAACAAGTCCAACTCGACAAACCTGACCCGTCAAATGGCTTCTCATCAGTTCCACATGACTTTCCTTCCGATCCTGATCCCCATGCGGACCCTCCCTCCTCAGTTCCTTCTCTCCCGCCGCAGTCCCTCGCCGCTTCGTCATGGGGCAGTAGCGCTTGGGGCGCACAAGACCACTCGATATCTGCTCAGGACATTCCGCTATCCGCTCCAAAGCCCACAAAGTCGCCGTCAACGTCAAAACTTTCTTGGGCTCAAGTTGCACGGTCTGCTCTTCATTTTTTTTCTCGAGTCCTTTATCTTTCCTCACACCTTTTTTATAGACCACAAGAAAAACCTGCGGTTGCACCACCTCCAGCAGCTCCACGTGCGCTTCCTCCCTCAGTACTCGAGACGTCTGTACCCGCCCCTGCGCCGTTGGTTAATGGGGATTCAGACCTAGTAGATGACGGTTGGGAGGACCCGATAACGGTACAACCTCCTACCTGGGATGACGAACCACAAGTCAGACCCCCTCCAGAGGATGCCTGGTCTTCCCCCGCGCAGACTCAGCTGGACGTTCAGGATGAAATTCCTGCGCCTCTGCCCCAAGAAGAACTTGCGCCTGAGTCCCCTGTGCCCGAGCCCTCCGAGCTTGAACCAGTGACTCAACTACCTATTGAAGAACCTGTTACTGCCCCGCCTCCATCAAAGTCACCAGTGTCTGTCCCTCAACGATCCTCGGCTGCTTCGCACCGTAGCGCCAACAAGCACAAGGCTACAGACCAGGCTGTCGTCATGCCTTCCTCAAGCTTCAATCCCAATCTTGACAAGGTTGGCATGCAATTCGGTAGCTTGAGCCTTGGCGGTGATGTGATTGAGCCCTCCCCGTGAGCTATCCTTTATTTCACGAATACTCTTGCTAATTGGATTCTGCAGGACCGAACCTACGCCAGCTTCGGAACCGGTCTTAATCAAAGTAAAGCAGTCTCCTCTTCAACCTATCCAGCCATTACCTCAGGCACAGGCGCCTGCGCAAGAGTCACCTGTGGTTACCCCAGTGCAACTGACTGCAGCACCATCTCAAATCGTCCCTCAGCAACAGGCTGCACCCCCTGCACCGGTACCTCCCCCGACTTCTGCTCCTGCCCCTCCTTCCGTTCCTCAACCTCAACCATCAATTACATCCACCATCACTCACGCTTCCATATCAACTTCTGTCAGCCAGCCGGTAGTGTCCAGCTCCCCTGCTTTCCCCCAGCAATCTCAATCCACCATCCATCCATCTCTCTCCCAGCACCAACAACAACAAACACCCCTGACTCAGCACCAAGGTCCAACTCACCAATATGCCCACCACAGTCTTCCCGCTCATCTCGATGCTACCCAGAATGCTACCCAGCAGTCTCAGCACACAACGCAGCCCTCGCAGCCTCAGGGTTCTGCAACCCACTCAGCGTATTTTCGGCAAGCAGAAGCACCCTACTTCCATACGCCCACCCCACCCGCTGGACAGGGCCAGGACTACAACATCTTTGGTCAAATTGGCCAACAACATCAGGCATCGCATTTGGGTGGGTTTACTAACAACGACTATGGATATGGTGATAATCAGAGGGTGTGTATCGTCATCTGGTGTTCAAGTTGTATGACTGAGGTGATCTAGGGTTTCTATGACTCGTACGCTCAATCGCCTGCCTTTGGAGGGAGTCGTAACGTTCTGGGTCATGATGATGTTAAAGGCCTTCCTTCTTCTCAGCAACTTCCAGGAAATAGTATCCTTCCACCCTCGAACGCCCAGTCTTCGCAACTCCCCCCCCAGGGTGGTGCGCAACCACAACCGTCTGGCAACCAAGGTCCTCAGCAGAGCTACCCTCCCCCCCTACCATACTATTATCCTTACCCACAAAATCAATATTACGGTTCCCCGTACAACTCTGGATACGGGGTCCCCCAACCCCCGTTCGTCAAGTATCCTACTGTGTTCCAACCTGGTCCTCCTGCCCAAGGCGCGGCGCCCTCCCCAGGAGGCAAGCAGGGTCCTGGTTCGGTCCAATCTCAGTCAGACCATTATGGTCGCGGGCTTTATGGCCAGCAACACCAGCTCCCATCGTCAGCTTATGATGATCTTGGATATCAGCACCATGCACCGCAACATAATCATGCACCAGGAGTAAATAACCTCACGTCGAGCGAGTATGGCAAGCACCCACAGTTGTATGGTGGACAAGCTATCCAGAGTTTTATGGGTCTCGGTCAGGGCACCACAGCGGCATCCGGCCCCTCGCTCGCTCAACGCGGGGGTGGTACTTCCCCCGAGGCAGCATATAAACCTTATTCTCAAAATGTTGGTGTAAAAGATGGCGCTTCTGGTGTTGGTGTTGGTCAAGGTGTTGGTCAACCCCAGTCTGGACGCGGTGTTCAGCAAGCTCATGGCCAAGGTGGTTTCTATGGAGGTAACCGCTTTGGCTCCAACACTGGCGCTAGCGGACCTCAGACCCAACAGGGGCAACAAGCGACACAGGGTCCACAAGGACATGTGGGGTACCCTCAGGGCAACTCCGATGCCAACTTTTACCAGTATCAGCCAAGGCAACAGCAGGGCTACTGGTAGTAATTAAAGTAATATCTTTAGTGCTTGTGCCTCGATCATATTCAGGCTTCGGTTCTCTATACTCTGTTCTTTTGCTCACTTATCTCGCCTCATCCCTTCCTTCAGTTACTTGAGCTGTTTGATATCATATTGTTACAGTTCACGAAGCAGTGTGCATTGCAATGTACTTCCTAGCAACATATTCTCTCCAAGCTGCTTGCCTCTCATTTCGAGTGCATAAACTGCTAAGTCTGAATCAGTAGGCATGGGGATCTTTGAGGTCATTATATCACTCCGGGAGTTGATGCACATATGCAATATGAAAAGATATGTACAGCAGGGATGCTAGCAAAGAGAAGGTGACAAGTCAAACAGCATGCACACAGCAGAACACTGGCAGCCCATCTGCCGCAGTGTATTCTACCGCAAACGGCTGTCCCGACATCACTCATTGAGCAATGCAACGCCAACGACGACGCAGGATGAGTGTGACGCACCGAGCTTCACGCTCACTCTCCAACAAGGCGAGAATATCTTCTTCGCGAACGGGGCCTTTGACGTTTCGGATGATAGTGCGTGACGTGTCGTCCATGAACTCGACACGCACTTGGGTGACACCACCTCGCGATCCAGTTCGTCCAAGGACCTTAGCAGAGAGTCAGTATACCGAAAAAAAGAGGCGCGAGCTACGAGTGGATGACCTTGATGACTTTGGCAAGTTTGACGGGTGCTTTTGATGTGTCCTGGTAAACGGATGAGCACGATGATCATGGACGATGGACGAGCGATGTGGACGTACCATTTTTGATGAGGGAGAATCTGGTGTGAGCGCGCAAGGGTGTTTGTGTGTGGACTCGTAAAACAAGATTAAGGTTTGGCAAGATCTAAACTCCGTCGGCTAAATCCGACTGAGGTCACTACCACTAATATTATTACAACCCTTGCTCCCTCCCTCACTTAGTTCGCTTTACTGATAATCACCCATTTTTCCCCAAATGATACTAGTCACACACGAGGGCGACCATGGCTCTCCAGAGCGGCTGCGGTCTGATGCCATCACCACGTCGACGGTGACGAACGCGACACGAATCCTCACGACGACTTACTTCTCTTTAATACAATTATTACAAAATTAACAACGAAGGCAGGGACGATGCCAATGGGTGTGCGCCCCAACGACGGCGACGAGGCCACACGCCACCGTTACCACAACGGCAGCGGCAGGAGCAACGCGACTGCAAGTCCCCGACGACGATGACGGCAAAGCGAGGCCACGCGCCACTATCACGGTGCCGGAAGACCCTGAAGGTACGCTAGGTGGGGACGTGCCTTGTCTAGTCGTACCGCTAGAGCCGCCCGACGCTGCTGAGCACGAAGGACGAGGCAAAGCAAAGTGGTGATGACGAACAGGCCAAAGTGACAAGGTCGACAGAGTGGGAAGAGCTGCAGGAAGTAGTCAGTGCAGAGGAACATGCACACGGCGAGGAAACGGGTGCGGGATATTAAAGGTTCAAGACGAGGCGGAGGACAGAGGCTGCTATCACGCTGATCAGAATGACAACACCGCTATCGATAAAGAAAGCGCAAGGGTCGTGCACGAGAAGATGGTGGACAGTGTGACAGCGCGAGAATGCGTCGACGCCCGTCGAGACAGGTCAGTTGAAGCGGCACCGCGATGATATGCGCATGGCGCAACACATAGGGATGACACCCGATGCTTCGAGCACGAGAGGGAGTATTCGACATTTGCAAGCCCCGAACACCAAATTGGAAGCACTAGCACCACTAGACGGCGATGAGGATGCACGAAACCGACCCGGAACGGCACGAAACGCGTTGGTACGAGATTGCCAATGGCCACAATGCCAAGTAGAAGAAGTGGACGAGCGCCAGACGATCAAGTCGAGCTGGCAGCTAAAGCGGACGCGATGAGAGCGTCATGAAGGTGTTGAATATACCGAAGAAATTGGAGACCACACAAGGGTGGGTCAATGAACAGCCAAAGTGTACGGTCGAGAAGAACTCCAGAACTCGCCACGGATGACTTGACCAATCCAGAAGGCAAAACGGCTGTAAAGAACGAGCTACCCTGGAACAATCCTAGAAACCATGGTGATGAGCGCGTCGATGAAACGAACGCGCTGTGTCAAGTTAGGTGGTCAAGAGGTCCAGGGACGAGCAGGTCGAAGGGGACGATGTCGGAAGCGAAGGGGTGACGCAATAGAGATTGAAACGCGCCGATGAGGAAGAACAAGGCTTTACGAATGGCGCAACAAGTGGCGCATGTCACAAGTCGAAACGCGATCGCTAGATGAAAGCAATGCGAGTCGACGATAACGGAACAACTACTGTACAAACGTACCTGGGTCACCTAAGTGGCCCAGTATTCACCACCGAGCCGCGTCCTGTGCACAAACCGAACCTGCCGCGCCAACGAGGACGACTGAAAGCGTCGGTCAGGCGACTGCCTGCTCACCAAGCCGAACGGCTACGACGGATGCTTCGAACGCGCTATCCATCAAATAAAGGATCAGTAAAAGAGTGAGCTCACCTAGAGGCAAGTTGAAATATATATCACATAGGTTACCCTAGGCAAGCATTCTACATGCTTGAGGGGGAGGCCCCCCTTGAAAACCCACCATGTTACTTGGTGGAAATTAGCTAATTGATTTACACAAGTCAACTTCTCTCTTTCAACCCCTTTCTAATAATCTCATAACTCTCTTCTATCTGATTTGAAAGGCCAAAGAATAAGAGACAATTCTCAAGTGTGGCATAATTGTTATCCAGGTGTTTATGAATTCACTATTGGAGTCCACCTCCACTAAGATGATGCAGAAAGATGGCTGTTTCCTGAGCCCTGCTTCCTTTTAAAAAACTGAAGGACACCAGGATGCACAGATTTCACATGTTTGAAGTTAGACTAAAATTTGTATGTAGATGGATACCTTCCAACAGTCCATTGATAGACTTGACCACTGGACAATTTATATCTGTCAGGGTCAAGGGGGACTGCACTCTATAGTATCTGTAGTTCAAAGGCTGGTTGCCAATGTATGTTTGCCAAGCAGAGATCAAAACAGTTAGTCTTCTGCAAAACATACACAGGGCTCCACACCAACTCCTTCATGAGGTGAGAGAGGCTCCAACGTTGTCCACCTATAAAGGAAGCATTGAAGACGGAAGGGCATGGAGGGAATATGTAATTATCTGCATGTGTTGGTTAACCATTTAGTTTCCCAGAACTGTGGTATTGTATTCTCGAGTACCTACAGCGAACCTTGCGCTATGGGTTCGATGTGTCCCATTTTTTCCGGTCTCTTATCAAACTCTCGACGTCGATGATAACCCGAAATGATGCGTTGCAACAAATCAGAGGTAGAGATACCCGATGTACGACGCGTCGGAATAAATTGCCCTAGATACCACCCACATCAGCTCAACCATCACTAGCACTTGCAGATTGTGTCCTACCCCTTTGCTTCGCACATGCATATACATCCTCGTGACCCGAGCAGCCATATGGTTCCTCGTCATGTGCAATATAATCGATTCTCCACCTCTCAAGAAAGGCGGCGTCCAGAATCCACGGACACTCTGGAATAACCTCGTCGACCCACCGACAATGTCGCACAGCTTCACATCTAAGAGAATTCATAATAAAAGCAATGTTTTCTGGAGGTCACTGACCGTTCCTGGTAGTTCATAACACAACGGCCCTTGTATCCAGCGACATCCTCGTCAGTATTCACACCGGCGAGAAGATGCACATTCGGAAATGCCAACTTTGCTTGTCGAAGGTGCAAGGCATGACTGGTGTATTCAATGTCAGGTATACACGTCTGCCACCCCGGATTGATCCGCACCCATAGTGGAAGAGATCGTATACCCCTGAGGTGGGTCTGAGTGCAAAGTGTAGAACAGCATTGCAGTCTGCCTCACCGTCGGCTAAAATGCGCACCGGTCTACCAGTCGGAGGTGGATTGATGCGATATGTCCGCCCAGGCTCACCGTCGATCGCCATCTGAACAAAAGCCTGGATGTCTTCAGGGCTAAGCTCGGCAGGATTACTGTTCGAGGACTCCGGAACTGAACTTTGCTGAGCGACTGACGGTGGGGTCAGACGCCGAGAGGTGGATGGAGAGAGTGCAGCATCCTCGATCTGCGATGTCAACGTCGAATTCGAGGAAGCGTGGTGCAAGTTTGGGTATAAAAATGTTTTGGACACTTGGTGCTGACCTGCGCCTACAGTCATGCTAGACTCGACGTCGCCGTCATATGTCTGCGAGTCTGTGCCGTCATCGGAGAGCAGGCTCGACGCGAGTTGATGCCTGGCTCTGGTGGTCTGCCTGTGCGGAGCATTCGGAGCACGGTTTGTACGGAGAGAGACCTGAATAGGGATGGCTGAACCGCCATCGTCGGTCAGAGGATCGTTGTCCTCTTCTGAGCTATAGAGGGATGAGCGAAGGACAAATTGGCAATGAAGGAGACTTGCGCATCGTAAGTAGGGGAATCGACGGGGTGTGGATACTTTCCAAAGGACCGCCTGGAGTGGAGTGTCTTTTTGTGGTGGTGGAGTGATTCTGGGGTAGGTTCCATTGCAACGTGTGCTAGTACCTACTCGGATGCAGTGCCTGTTCTTTACAGGTCAGTCTGACAGTTGCACTTCTACCTTATAATAAGTTCTCTGCATGTTTTTTTCCTTCTTTCGCTTGCCAAGGCTATCAGATGAGTCCCAAGAGCCGAGTTCTGACACAGCCCAATATTCAATCACCTCCCGATTATCAACGTTGGTGACATTCTTGGCAACGTGTCTGCCAGCTGAGTGCCAAGTCTCTGCCAGCTACAAACTCAAGGGCCAAACCCAGTGTGACGGTGCCGACACTGCAGTCAGTGCAAGTACGGTTATGCGGTTGTAATCGCCGTTCTTTACAGTAAAGTCGTGATGCCAACGATCACAACGCGAACTGCGGCTGAAACTATGCGTTGTCAACATTGCAGTCCGACAATCTCGTCGCTGAATGCACCACAGATCCTTCGCCACCGTAAAAGCTTATACGGGTGTGAGTATCCCGGCGTCCTTGGTTCCTTCAACCTACGTGCTTTTTGGGCGGCGGTGCTTTGTTGCTTTTGTCGAACTTGCAGAGTGTGGCTGTGGTTGTCTCGTCTCTTCCGCTTTTACAAATGCACAGCGTGTGCTCTTCGTTCATCGCCTGCGTTGGTGCACGCACTGTAGCAAACGCCTCACAGCGGAATTCGACCTTCATTGGAATCAGAAACTACTTTAGAAAGTTGTCCAGACAAACTGAGAAGTCGCGTTCACATCTTTCTACCTCGGCCACAGGTCGCGCTGCAACTGCTGCAAAACCATCTCCGTATGAACTTGCGACGGATGTTTACTTTTCTGAAAATTCTCCACTTACCCCTTCCACCCGATTTGATTGGAGACTTCGAGCGACGTCGCGTCATCGTCCGAAAAATGATGCACTAGGGAAGCAGGGTGGTCCCAGTGCATACGTGAAGCGTATCGTTCCCTCATATACCCAAGTCCATCCAGGAGAACCACTTTACGCAGAGATTCAAGCCTACCAGGATCAGTACGTTCACTTGTTCGTACTCCTATTGGTACCACGGAACCGTTGTAGTTTTCTGCCCCTTTTAGATGCAGAGCAAGCAGAAGAGGAATCCGTCCTTCGTCATCGTCTCTCTAGCTGGTCGCTCGTTCGTTTGCGTGAGGAAGGGTATACCATCACAGATCTCTACGCGTTCTGGGTAGAAGCTCCTCAATTTCGGAATCCTATTGCGTGTTTCACACTGGGACCCGGTATCATTTTGCCGGAGCACAGGTTCGAGTGAGTGTCTATCCTAGACAGTACATACTTTGTGCTCATCTTTTTACGCGCCAGAAATGGGACCCAACTCCTCCTTTCACGCAACGACCCCCTACGGGAGATACCTTTACGAGGAACCGTGTTGGCAAGCAACGCCACTCAACTTCGCGTCGTGTTTGACCAGAAATTCGATATTGGGGACGGTCTCTGGCGACTTGATGTTGGACGATCCAACATCGTTTTCGAGAGGATGCGGGCTGCGGTGTTGCACTTTAACCACGACCCTGCGGTGTTGGAGGCCGACCAGACACCTGATAGGCAGTTTGTCGTGCAGGGTACCCACCTTCGCGATGTGCTTCTTCGATCGTTTTCCCCCTCGTCCATCTCGCTGCTTCAGCCACTACAGGCCCCGGACGACGTCCAGTATGTCGCGCGTACGACGTTGGAACACGAGAGTCGGGACGAGCGCGAACACGGGGGTGCCTTCAAGGACGATATGCGAATCCAGAGCTGGGCGCGGCGATATGCACGGACGAATCCGATTGTGATGGATGGCGACCCTGTATTGGATGGTCTGAATGCGACTCAGATCCGCGCCGTTGCGATGATGATTGGGGAACGAATTTCCCTCATTCAAGGAGTGCGTCCACCGTTCCTGACGAGATTCGACGAGATTTAATTTGCTCTCTGAACCAGCCTCCGGGAACAGGGAAGACGAAGACGATTATTGAGGCTGTTAAATTGCTCAAGGTGGGTTGTATCACCAACGGCGTTGACATGGTGAATATCGAGAATGCGCTAGGCACACTTTGAAGTGCATCACCCGATTCTTGTCTGTGCATATACTAATGTGGCGGTGGATAACCTTGTGGAAGGTTTTGCGGAAGCAGGCCTGAAGCCTCTGCGTATCGGCTTCCGTGGAAAGATTAAAGACGGTCTCACGCAGCACACGCTCGACGACAAACTGGAGCAACACCCGCTCAAGTCAAAGGTGGACAAGCTTTTGGAAGAGAAGAAGGAGACGGAGAAGAAATTGGCAGACTTGCGCAAGAGGATCGAGTCTGTACAAAGAGCACCGACGGCACGTGCAGCGGGACGCCTGGACCAGATGCGGTCTGCGATGCTCGCGCGGGAGCGCCAGTTGATGGCACTGACGGCAAAGTTGTACGCCATTCATCAGGAAATGCTGAGGAATATTACTGCGGACGCGGATGTGGTACGTGGCCAGTTCAGGGTCTCTTTTTTGGGGCGCTGATGTCGCGTCAGCTTTGTACGACCTGCATCACTTCAGCGAGTGTTGCGCTTAACGTACTTGATTTTCCTGTGGTTTTTCTTGACGAAGCGTCGATGTCAACGGAGCCGGCAACGCTCATACCACTGATGAAAGGCGTGCGTGTTTCAGACCAGATCTGTATGCCGATTTCCGACGTATGAGCGATGTAGGCGCAACATGTTTCCCTTATTGGGGATCATAAACAACTTCCGCCTGTCATTTCGAGCCGCGAAGCACAGCTGAGGGGCCTTGGGACGAGTCTTTTTGAGCGGCTGACGGAAGAAGGCGGTAGGCGTTTTCTTTTTTCTTTTTCTTTTTTTTTTTTCGCCGTGAATAGTTGCCTGATATGGACACTTTTTTTCAGTGGTGCCGTCAATTATGCTGGATGTCCAGTATCGGATGCACCCGTCGATATCGCAGTTCCCGTCGCTAGAGTTTTACGACCTTGTTCTGCGAGACGGGACTGTCGACTCGCTTGGAAATGTTTCTCCGAGTCTTGTGCCACCATTGTCGCGGCATCTTATGGTGAATGCATTGACGGGACATCGCGGTGCTCTCGTCTTTCTCGACCACGGGGGATCCGAGACTGCCAAGGACCGGAGCAGGGTCAATTGGAACGAGGCGCAGATTGTGTGCAGTGTTGTTGAGGACTTGTTGCTAAAGAACGAGGTGTGTTTACCCTGGACCTGAGAACGAGGCTGCTGATGAATGTTCCCAGTACCTGTGTGGCGACGACATTGGGATCATAGCTCCTTATGTCGCCCAAGTCTCGTTACTGACCCGCCTTCTAAAGTCCGAAGAAAAGTATCGCCGACGTTTCTCTGCCAGTCTGGGTGAGCAGCGACGACTAGAGCTGGACAGGATTGAGATCAAGACGGTTGATGGCTTTGAGGGGCGGGAGAAGGAGGTGGTCATCTTCTCAACCGTGCGGAACAATCCGTCGGGCCACATTGGCTTTCTCGCAGACAGACGGCGCCTCAATGTCGGGCTCACACGTGCACGGCGGGGACTGTTTGTTGTTGGGAGCATCAGCACATTGCAGACGACGAGGGCGAGTTGGCGACGGTACGTCGAGTATCTGGCCGAGCAGCGGCTTGTCCTTCGGCTGCGGGGGGAACGACTGGAGCAGGCGCTGTACGGTGTCTGTACAAGTAGCCGTGTGTCAACGTGACAGGCTATGCCTCGGCAAATACGTCATCTGGGAAAAGCAATGGGGAAATAAACTCGGAAATGGATTGTTCGGAGTCCTCGGAATCGTTGCCGAGAAGATCCGCCGCCGTGTTCGCCTTCGATCCTGGCCGTCTTCTGTCTTGTCCGAGAATCGCTGGTGGACGCGTGACGTAACACTCGCCACGTGGCACTACACCAACCCTAGTTGCTGTGTGTGTCGACGACTCAAAAGCACACTCGTCCGCATTCCCTTTCACGGCCACCGACGCTTCCTTCGTTCTGCAGATCGCCCACCTGACAACCAACAAATGTCACCTTCCTTAGCATCGGATAGCCACAGCCCAGCACACTCAAATACACCCCCGCCACACCACACACCCCACCAAATGTCCCACTCTGCCTTTTCGTTGATGCGCTCACGCGTAGTCAAGGTGCGTCCGTGCGCTGTCATCGTACACCACTGACCGTCGTCCAGGTCAGAAAGGAGCCAGACGCGTCCTTTTCCGCTCTCTGCGCCTTCCTCGTACGTCACGTGTTTACTCTGTATTTGTAAGCTGATGGATGTTTCAAGAACTGGCCTGACCGTCCGTCCATCTGGACGCCCAACGACAGTGACCACGCATATATCGTCTTTCGCTCTCACCGTGATGTAAGTGTCTTGTCTGCCTTGCGACGCGAGTAGGGCTATGCTATGAGTCAGACATTTGAATCAGGCACCCGCTCTGTGTGCGTATCACCGCATCAACCCCTCTTGGGGGGGTCTCTCTACCGCACTCTTGGCGATCGTCCATCGTCTTACACTAGTCCAAATTGGTCATACTAACCATGGCCCTCCGTTGACAGGCTTGCTTATTTCTCTCCCTTTCTCTTCCATCCTTTGCTACATATCCTGCTCTCGAGTCTGACCTGGAGCCATTGGACAAACTGCGCCGCGTCGACGTGTCATCCAGCGTATGTCTTTCCCTCTTTGCCCATATCTTCATATCATGATCGCCACCGCTAGTTCCCGCCTCTCCCCGCGATCCAGCCAGAAAGGAAGACACAGAGACTTCGCATGTCGATCTCTACCCCCGACCTTCACGATCGCATTTATGCTGGTCCTATTGATAACCATCCCTTATCTGCCCATGCTGACAAGTTTGTGATTTCCACCAATCCCCCCAATCCGAGGACGACGTTCAGAGTCGGTGACTGGATGTGAGTAGTCTATTTGATTTCTTCGTGACGCGGCCAATATCATAGGAGTCGTGATCGACCCTCCTTATCCTTTTTGAGCATGTTGCTGACTGTCCTCTGCTTTCTCGTCAGATGCACTTCTGTGACCTGTGCTGCGCACAACTTTGGGTAAGTGTCGTGTTTTGGCCCTTCTTCTTCTTTCTTTTTTCCACAGCGGCCGTTGTGTGGCTGTCACATGCAAATCGCGCAGGTTCTGTTTCTCACCGGTCACAGTATCGCACCGATTTACAAATAGCTCCACTCTCCTATTTTTGCGGATGTTGCACTACCTCTTTTTGCTTCCTTCCATCATCCTCATAACCCCCCATGGTTCTGACCGATTCGTTCCCTTGCATGATCTTACACAGGCGCAACCTGGCTTGCAGAGGTTGTGGTTGCCCCCGTTCAGAAAGTCAAGTACCGCCGTTGAACCGCCAAGCATTGGGCATGTCATCTGCTCGTCTCCCTACCTCTCCGCGTTTCGCCAATAGCGCGGGTGCTTCACCATTTTACGCGACTGGTCCGATACCAAACACCTCCCACTATCCCGCCATGCAGCATGGTGCACGGTATCCGCTCGCAGCTCAGCCTGTCGCTTGTCCGAAACCTGCGTCACCATCTCATCCCCTCCTAACTCCCTCTGGCCGCTCGTTTTCGGTAGGAGGAAAGGTGCAGAATATATCCAACGACCCTTCTGTGCCTTGTATCATGTACTGGCCCGATAACGAGCCATTTCCGGAGCAGGGCCAGATCCGCCCTTCTAGCCTTTCTGGCGTCCCGGTATGTGATTCAGAACTTGGGGCTCGTTCGACTGCTGATCTATAATCCTAGCAACCCCCCATTTTGAACACAGGAAACCGAGGACCCATTGAACATCAACCCGGCGATTGGATCTGCCAGAAATGCAATTATTTGAACTGGAGACGGCGCAAGGTTTGCCAGACGTGTTACCCATGTCAGCTTCTCTTCCGCCGTTGTCTTGACACAATTCTCATACTCTCCATCAGACGCTGAGGGCAATGGTGATTCCATCTCGGCTGCAGTGCAGTCTGAGCGGATTAACCTATTGACGTCTCTTCTTACCCAAAACCAACTCCCGTTTAGAACATCGCCTTCCTCTACCGATCCTCCCCGCCGAAACACTGTGACACAAGTGCAACATCGTCCACTGGAGACCGTCACACCCTCCTCAAGGTTCAGCCGTTCCCAAGTCGACATTCGCGCCGCACAGTATCCCGAGTCTCACTTTATATACGAAACTTCGGGACCTAATCGTCATGCGTTGCCGCTGTTTCCAGGAATGCGCGAATTGGAAGATGAACTCCCTGCCGCCGCACCAGCACCACTCTTGCCTTCCTTCTTGCAAGATATTGTTCAATCCCCCACCTTATCCCCTACGTCGACATCTTCTGCGGACTTGTCCGTTGAGGAATACGAGGATTTTTCTCCCTCTCCTCGCCCCAGCCGCGACCGAGTGGTAGCTCGGGACGATTCTGCTCCCAGCTTTCATCTCGGCAATATCTGGAGGCTTAATGACGAGGAGACAACGGGTGTTGCTGGTATCGCGTTACCCCATCGCGACGATCTTGTCGGGAGCAGAAAGAATAGCCAGGAGATATTGCGTCGTCAATCTCCGATGTAAGACTCGGTTCTGTGCAAATCCCCTTGATGCAGGTGTTGCGCCTACTCCTCGCGGAACGTTCCTATAGATTATTGTTATTCGCCGTCTCGTCTCGCTCACTCATGGACTGACTGTTTGGAATTAACTGGGGATCACACTGTCGTTCCTCTGTCAAGTATAGGATCTCTTTGGGTATACTGCATCTTTACAACATGTTTATCTTGTTCATTTATATTATTTTGGAACACAATATTTATCCTAGTGTAGCCCACGTAGTATTGTGAAAAAATGGCGATGTCGAACAAGAATTGCGTACAGCACTGGCGCGTCATGCGTTCCGACTCTCTTATCGTCGTCCGAGTCCACCCCGACGCACCCTCTGCCGCCGTCAGGTTTCTTACCCACCAAGCACCGCATGTGCCAGAGTCACAGGCCGAGTCCGCCCTCCTCTCTTCCATCAGAGGCGCTCTGAGGGGTTCCGCGTCCAATTCAATCAACACCGTCTACGCACCGCTGTACGACGACCGATGTGATTCGTGGGCGGAGCAAGAGCTCGCATGGAACAACCGCTGTGTGGTCCTCGGTCATGGGGGCGTCATCCAAAGAAAATGGGACTTTTCCGATGAAGATCAGACGATACAATACGCGTGCATCGGCAGGTTTGCCTTTAGCGCCAACACCACAGGGCCTGTACATGCCAGCGCACACTACACCTCCAAAGCGAGCGATCAGCAGGCAGATCCCTCCGCTGAATCGGTCTTTGGGCCCTTCAAAACTGTCCAGGAGGAGCGGCAGAAGAACAAGCACGCCCAAGAGGACGTTCCAGCAGTGTTTGTATTTCTACGCAGCATAGGCAAGGTCTACTTGATCAACGGATGCGACTACACGTTCTCCTTGCCCTTTCTGGTTCGCAAAGCATGGCCCCTCCATCCCCATGGTGTCATGATACAGCGTCTCCTCGATCCCCTCGAGATCGACGATTCCCGTGCTACTGGCGACGCACCTCTCCCTACTACGTTTACCATCACAAACCCCTTTTCAGAGCCTGCTGCTGTTGGCATCACTTCCGGTATAGTGGGTGGCTTCCCCGGTCGTCCAGCTTGCCTTCTCGACGAGGAAGAGAACAACTCTCGGCCGCCCATCGTCATTCCAGCTGTCGAAGAGGTCGTCTGGGTATGTCGAAAGCCGTTCGCTATCGATGACATCCTTATCACATTCAACGCTGAGCGACAAGAGCTGTCCATCTGGCGCTATATATATCAACCCAGTCGTCGCACCGCGTCGACACGCTTTGATCTCAGCTTCAATTTGGACCGTATGGCGCTTGGAGGTGACGGCGAGGCAGACGTCTCCACTAATGCTCTGGAACATGGGAGGATGAAGGCCTCCTTTTGGGCACAAAAGTTGATCACCCACCCAATTCCCGGAGTACTGTAAGTTGTGTGTCTGCCCCATACGAGCGGTTGGACGTATCACGTCATTTGTTAGACAGGGTTTTTCCCCTCGAGTGTCGGCCGCCCTCTTTGATCAGCGTTTTGATGGCACACGCGATCATACGTTGTTGGCGATTTGTATCCCGAATGTTCCAACCACAGTTTTTCTTCTCACCGTGCAGGAGGCGAACAAAACTGTGGCTTGCAGCCACCTGACGACTATTGACGCCGTGTCCGTCGCCCCTGTTGGTGCAACTAGGAAAGAAATATGGGATCTATTAGCTGTCAAATCAGATGGCTCGGTGACTATTTTCACACATGGGCTGCAAGAACTACCTATTACATTATGCCTCGCCAAAGCCAGCGATGCTGTAAGTTCAGAAAAAAATGTGCTGGCTCCGATAACGGGCATAACATCGATAAAATCGGCATGTGTATCCTCCATTACGCTGCTCTGTGCCGGGGGGAAAACCTTTCGTGGTAAATTCGACATGCTGCCCCGTGACCGCCTCGTCAATCAAGCACTACAAATGCTCTCACTGGTCATGCCTGCCAAGGACGCGTTGTCCATGCACTTGGAATTTCTCCGAACATGGTCTCGTAGGAATTTCAGCTCGTCCTCCAACTTGGAGTTCCATGCATTGGCCTATGCCCTCACCAAGATTCTGGATCTTGTAGTTTCCTGTCCATCTAGTCGCGATGCCTCGGTTTCGATGGATTGGGAGCAATTTTTGGCTTTGAACATCAACGTCCGCAATTATCAGGATGATCCTGCACTACAGCGTCTTTCCATCCCCCCCTACTGGAAGAACCGGCAGTTCACTCTAGTAGCAGTCAAACCCAATTCCTTGTTAGCGCCCGTGCTATATGCGCTTCATACACTTGCTGAAGACATTCGACTGGTAGTTCATCGGCACGAATCCCTCGCGTTGCTCGTCCCTTTTGTTTGCCAAATTGCCCACATAATAAGGCCCGAATGGGCAGATTATTGGAAGCGGCTTTGTCCAAATGTTATGCCTGCATGGCCTTCATCTTCGACTACGCGTACGCAGCATGTCTGTTCACGGCTAGACCGAGCTGACCTTTGTTCCAGGCGTAGAGATGCTTGACGATCGAATACCCGTTTGGCCACCTGACATGGCAGCAATATTGTATGGAAGAATAAGCAACCCTGATTGGAGAATTCTGACATACGAAACTTCGCGCTTAGCCTCCATGTTCAATATCCAACCTTCGTATGCCTTTGGCAAGGTCGAACCGTTGAGTTCTCTACAGCGTCTAACCACAGCATACCTCTGCCTCTCCGATAGTTCGGTTCCATCTGCGCAGAGAAGAGCTGAGATGACAGTTGAAGCGCTTGTGCGGATGTGGGGCACGGCGAAGAAGGGAGATTCGTTTTTGGACAGCCTGCCTCTCGGCATTGCTGCCCCTCTACGTGAAGCGATTCGAACCTGTCAACTTTCACCGCCCCCTCACTGGCAATCGGAACATTATGAACTTATTGGTCGACGTGACCTCGCTTATAGTGTCGCGATGGTCCAACCCGTCCTCTCGCAGCAAGGAATGTATCAGTCTGCGGAGACGTACATGGTACGATCCGTGTGTGCAGTCAAAGTCGTGGACTAATTCGTTGCAGACAACTCATCACCGATCCACGATCAGTGCCTTGGTCGAGCAAGCAAAAGTCGCGAGCGCAGGGGAAGTTGATGCACTCTCCGGTGTGGAACTTGGTCTACAATCTTTTGCAAACATACGTTTTGGACAGGATCGTCGGTTAGATGAAGTCGCACGCATGCTCTGCTCGTCGACCATCCCGTCCGTCCGCCTCATCGAACGGCGAGACCTGAAGTAAGTAACGGAGAGACACTGTTCAACAAGATGATGAATTATTTCTGCAGCGAACATGACCAAGCAAAGGAGCAACAACACCAAGTTGTGAGGATCGCGGAAAGAACCCTGGCGTTGCCTTATGGCAGAGCGATGTTTACGTTTGGCTCAGTGCTCACGGTCACCCGCGAAGCATACGCCATCCCCAAACTTGAGTATCAGATCAGGATTCAGCCCTCCAATATTATCACTGGACCGGAACCTGGCAAGATACCTCTCGAGTGTACAAACTGGGGAGAATTCCACAATGGGGTGGCTGCGGGTTTGCGCATAGCCCCCTGGGCGCGGGGCGTAGAGAGCTCTTGGATTGCCTTCAATAAACCTTCGGAATTGACTCCAGAACATGCTGGGTTCTTGTATGCACTTGGATTGACGGGCCACCTCAAAGAAATGCTGACATGGCACACTTTCGGATATCTCACCCCAAAGCACGATCTGACGTCTATTGGCGTCCTCCTTGGTCTGTCTGCAGCCAACGTTGGGTCCGGAAACATGCACGTCACGAAACTACTGGCTGTTCATACGCCTGCGTTGCTCCCAACACCGACCGTCGATCTCAATGTCTCCCTCATGACGCAAGCCGCTGGACTTGCCGGGGTTGGACTTCTCTATCTCGGCACCAAGGACCGACGTATGGCTGAAGTCTGTCTCAACCAAATCAGCCGCAAGGATCTTGTCCAGCCTGATCTCAGCAATGAGCACAGAGAAGCATACACGTACTCCGCCGCTATTGCCTTTGGGATGATCATGCTCGGAAAAGGGTCGCCCATCCCTGCTGATATGGCTTGTCTGCATCGGCTGCGTGTGCTCGTTCATGGCGAGACGAAATCCATCGGCGCCGGAAGAACCCGTCCCACGTTTGATGTCAACATCACATCACCCGCCGCGACCATTGCGTTGGGCTTGATGTACCTAAAAACGGAGCAAAAAGACGTCGCTGATATGCTCGAAATCCCGACCACAGTCATTGAACTGAACCGTATCCAACCAAGCTTTTTAGTCATGCGCACGATCGCACGATCACTGATCATGTGGGACTCGATCGGATCGACCTCGGATTGGTTGAAAGCTCAAATTCCCGAGCCGATCATGACCACCATGCAAAACCACATTGCCAACAAGCAGAAAGCAGACGACGCTATCGAAGTAGCCTACTTCAATATTATCTCTGGCTATTGCTTTGCCGTCGGGTTGAAATACGCAGGCACTGCCCGTCACGAAGCATACATCATGCTGTCAAATTATTTTGACCTCTTTAGTCGATTTGTCGCCGCGAGCGGTAAGTGTTTTGGTTGACGTTGTCATATCCGCATGTGACGGTTATTTAGTTCCGACTTTTGATATTAAAATAAAACGTTCCGCGGTGCGAGAGGGTCTCAACCTGATCTCAATTGCATTGTGCATGGTTATGGCCGGGACTGGAGAGATCTCGTGCCTGAGACGACTCAGGTATGCGTTTGGGATGTATCACCAAGCCTTTCGATATGGCGTACATGTGGCGACACATCTGTCGCTCGGCTTGCTGTTCCTCGGGGCTGGACGATTTACTCTGGGCACCTCCAATGCTGCCATTGCATGCATGGTCACTGCCTTCTTTCCCCGCTTCCATCATGTTTCATCGGATAACAAGAGTTATCTTCAGGCGTTGCGACACTTGTGGGTGCTCGCGGTGGAGCCTCGCTGTCTCATAGCCCGGGATGTCACTACACGTGAAGCTGTCTATCTCCCCGTCAAGATCACGACAAAGGAAGGGAACGAAAGGGGGGTTACGCAACTCATCTCGCCTACGCTCATACCAGACTTTGGGAAGCTCGTGTCTATCCGGATTGACACGCCTCGCTACTGGCCCTTCTTTGTGGACTTTGAGAACGTTCCTGAACACAAGATGAGTTTTTTGAGGAGCCAGACTCTGTATGTCAAGCGTCGAACGGCATTTCTCAGTTACACCGAGGATCCCAGAGGGAGCAGGAGTTTGTTCGTTCGCTCTGGTTCCTCTGCTGGTGATGCCGCTACTCTCGATTTCCCGCAGTTGACGGACGCAAAGGCGCACCCTGCCAGTGACCTAACCCACTTTATCTCTTCATTTTCAAACGACACACTCTTCCTCGCGTTTGCAGATTATTTCTCGCGCGACGATGGCGAGACACCTGAAGAGAGGACGTTCCACGCATACTGCCATGCAGCATTATTAGACAGCATCCTGCACGACAAGATAGAAACGCTCCAATCGCATCTCACACTGTACCAATATCGCACGCAACCACAATCCACGTCTCATTTTCACCTCCGCCTGCAAGATCTCCGGTTTGTGGTCGACTTTTACAGCAAGGTCTTTGACCGTCGGTTCAGCGGCCGAACAGAAAACAATCCCCGACCACCTCTCATTCGCGAAAATACGGTCTCGGGGGCTCTGCAAGCCCTGGACGAACGTCTTGGAAAAATACAAGACCACCCAAAATTCATCAGTGCTCTCCGCCGGTATGCCCGCGGCGAGCTCGTCCTTGACACGACAGAATCCGTGCCAGATCACATCTCCCGTTGGCTCGCCTGGTACCTCTTCAGAAACGGCGTCCCGTGTGCGTCCCTGCTCGTGATACTGCGCCAACTCGCGCGGGAAGCACATGCGCACAGCACGCGATACCCGCCTCCGGAAGGAACGACGGACTTGCGGCTCCTCGACGTGGGGATCAAGGAAGTGCTACGGGGTACGGGGACGAAGATGATCAATGCGTTTGGGTCTGGTTGGTCAGGAGCGTCCCTTGATCGGATCGTTGAAGCGTGGCAAGGTGTGTCCTAGTTGTATGTATCCGATCAAGCGCAATCCACATGTGAGCGTGTTCATGTCATACGTGCGATGGAGGCGCACTGCACTTGATGGTGCGTAAAGAGGCGACGACATTCAGACAGGGAGACAAGCCATGTATGTCGTTCCGGCAACTCCCGCGAAAGTCTTGATTGATGTGTAGATTGACAACCCATTCTCGGAGCGGACGATGGGAGTACCCTCGATGTGCCACTGATTTGAAACACGTTTCAGCGCCTTCTGGGAATTTGCGCGTCTGAGGGAGCCAATTCAATAACAATATGACGTGGTGTTTAGTATAAATGAATGTTCCAAAAGTTCCGGCGTTTGACAAGGTACTAGTGCTATTGGACAGTCTAGAGAACGGAAACATTGGTCAGTGAACAAGTGTTGTGGGCTGAACAGATTTCACCCGGATTTCTCATCGCTTCCCTCAGGTACCTCGTCTCACACGTTCATTAGTTCCATATTGAACAACATGTGTCATTGAATACCGTTTTATTAAATAAGTGAAATGCGCAAGTGGTTCAGTACTACACCGGCCACTGTTCTACATGATGAGTTCCGATGTAATAAATGGTATGCATGACTAAGCCTACAGCAACCAAGAAAGGCAGGACATGAATGGCAAAGAGATCACATCAACCCTCAGCGAGAGGCCGACAAAGTCGAGTTGGTGCGTTGGAAACCAGCAGGTCTGTGCAGGCCCTGCGCGATGAGGTAGTCGCGACGCTGGCCAACAGCGTCGTTCAGCTTGTCAAGCATGCTGATGGTTGTCTGCCAGTCCACACAAGCGTCGGTGATACTAACACCGTGCTTGAGGCCACATGGACCTTCGGGAGGCACGTCTTGACGGCCAGCGTTGATATTTGACTCGATCATGACACCAGTGATCGTTTTGTCTCCAGCGATGAGCTGCGAGCAGATGTCGTCTACAACCTTGGGTTGGTTGTTGTGGTTCTTTTGCGAGTTACCGTCTATCATATCCTCAGTCCACGCACCGTCGCGACAGAGGGGAGAATACATACGACTACAGTCAATCATGATGCTTGGGTGGTTTCTCGGGCGAGCCTTTGCCATGGCTGCAGCAGCTACCGAGACGTGTTCAGATGCATAGTTTGGCCCCTTGGTACCTCCACGGAGAATGATATGGAGATCTTGGTTACCCCGTGTCTTGACGATTGCAGCCAGACCGTGCTCGGTCACACCCATGAATGCATGAGGGTTGGAAGACGATCGCATGGCATCGATGGCGACGGTGACACTAGTTCAAACAGCACGCAATCAATATACCGAAAGGAGAGTGGATCAGCTGGGATCTCACCTTCCATCGGTGCCATTCTTGAAGCCAATAGGGAAGGAAACACCGGAAGCGAGTTCTCGATGCAGCTGGGATTCGGTCGTTCGCGCACCGATAGCACCCCAAGAGATGACTGAAGAGGAAATGAGAATGTGGGGTAATGAGACAGACGTTCACCCACGATCAGCGATGTACTGGGGAGAGATGGTGTCAAGAAGTTCTGAGCCGACTGGCACGCCGAGGTCAGTCAGATCGCACAAGAGCTGTCTTGCTGTTCGAAGTCCTTTGTTGATCTGGAAGGATCCATCGATGTCCTGGGATGGGAGGACGGTTAGGAAAAATATAATTGAGGACGAAAGCACATACAGGATCGTTGATCAAGCCTTTCCAGCCAACGGTCGTTCGTGGTTTCTGTGGAAGAGATCAGTTGAGGAACGGTTGGGGTGTAAAAAGTACACACTTCGCTGTGGGGAGAATGAGTCACTCAAGTACAGACCAAGAAAGGAAAGTGCTCACAAGTAAGCACGCATGACGATCAACAAGTTTTCCCAAGAGGGAATTTTAGATTTGAGCAGCTTTGCGTACTCGATGGCCTGCTCGGTGGAGTGTATAGAGCAAGGGCCGACGATGACGAGCACTCGTTCATCCTGACCAGCCAGGATCCGTGCAGAATTGTACCGTGCAGACGCGATGGTGAGCCGCGAAGCATCGGTGGGGGTAATCTCATGTCTGAGCAGAGCAGGTTGGACGAGGGGGTCGTACTGATGAATATATGTGAGTGGTTGTGATGGCAGAGGCAGGGCATGGGTGATGGCATACCCCAATGACACGCCTGTCTTGCATGTAGTCCTGGAGCTGTTTGTCGTCTTCGGGGAAGGGGGTGATGAGGTAGGAAGACATGTCTATCTATGAGTTGGAAGTGAGAGAGAGAGGAAGTTGGGATGGAACCGAGCAGAAAAGGACCTTTTTATATGCCGAGCAGTACTGGTCGATATGAGACTGTTCGCTCTGATCTCGGCTTCCTAATCGGACGTGTAAGTTGCCCACGGCCAAGTCAGATGGAGACCAGCAAAGTTGCCGTTGTACTCAATCCAGTGCCCGGATTTTGTGTTAAATCAAGGGCCATTAACGACGCGCCGGTCCATCTCACAGCATCAGACCAGCCACACGGTGTTCATGTTGAAAAGGGTCTCAAGATTTTCGTAAACATTGCCTGGGACTCAAGCGTGCCGCCCCCGCCACCGACAACCGACGATGCGGTACAGCGCGCAATGGAGGGCGACCCAGACGGATGGTTTCTGCCAATCATCCTCTCGGATGCACGTCGCGACACGGACAAGGGTGAGCAATTCTCTTTGCTCATCGTCCCGGGTATTCATTCCCTTGCTAGCCGGACAGTCCGCCGTCGTGTTCGACTGTGTGCTGAATCCGACCATCAAACCTCGCACCCTCAAAGATCCCGACTTCAAGAACTTTATTATCGGTATTACTCGCCGTACATCTCATTTCCGTTCTTACCGCCTCTCTAGAGCTTGCCTTTCAACGGATTGAGGCGCAGACCGCCTTGATTCTCTCTCGGCAGATTGGCACACCCAACATAGCCTCCAAGGGTAAACCCCACTCCCGTCGGGTACTCGTACCCACAGGATTGTTTCCGCCTGATCACCCGCATCGCCAAGCACCCCCGACGCTCATCCAAGAAGTCCCAGGGCATCCTACTGGTGTGCCTGAAAAAGCATCGCCAAAGAGTATCCTCAAGTCCCCGGCTGCGATTCCCGTATGGTCCTGGTCGCAACAAGGAGCGACTATCCGCATCGTCTTCAATGTACCTGGCATTGTAAGCAATCGGTCACTGCATTTTTGGCCAGCACCCGGGTAACAAGTCCATTCCCCAATGCGACATAGACACACGCAGTCATTCCTGATTGCACCCTTGATGTCGAGCCACGGCGCATCCTTTTGCACATTCCCACCTTGTATGACCTTGACATCAATCTCGACTCTCCAGATGCTGAGCTCACTGCAATTTTTGGAAAAAACGGCACTGCCAGTGAGGCACTCGGATTGAAGCACATGCGCAACCTCAACGTTGACGGCGCTAGAGCTGAGTGGCGTGTCGCCAATAGAACGATCATATTGTTAGTTTGATCTGTAGTAAGCTATATCACAGCTTCCCTAGATGCCAAGTCTCATGCTATGATTTAGAATTTCAAGGCAGTGCTCCCATCACTGGGAGGTATCTCGTAATCTCTGGTGGACCATGTGTAGCTTTGTTTCTACTGTCATTGCCTCTCCAATATAGCTCGTCCTTGGCCGCTCTCATTTCGCTTTGGAAAACGCAACACGAGAGCAGTACTCGCTTAGGGCAGGCTCAGCAGAAAAAACAACCAATCGCATGTTGTGAATCACGGGGTTGATCAGATCAATGGTCGACGTAACTCCTCTGCCCGTTACTCTATCACTTTCTAAACCCCGAATCGAGCAGCAGTTATTACTTGGTCTGTTGGCCGACACCACCTTGGTTATGCCAGAAAAGGTCGTATCTCTCTTCCCCTCCATGTGTCGAACCGAAAAACAGTGGACAGACGACGAGCCCTAAATGTCAGTGGCACAGTTGCCATTTCTAGTTGGTGGCTCATCAGCGCATCAATTCTGTTTCGATGTTTTCACAAATGGCAACAAAAAGAGTTCGTCGAGAATCACCACATCCGTTCATGGCTATCAGCCAACCTTCAGAGATCCCTGTCCACGCGGACCAAGACGAACATCGATGGTGTTTGTACTCCACATCGGAACTCGCGTCGACACCAATTCTATAGAGAACCCGGTGGTTTTGTCAAGCGCGAAGACGCTCGAAATCAATACCAGAAAGTGGTAGATTGCATGTATCCACCTTCCGTGGGGCTCGTAAGTTCCTTCCACCGTGTGCCGTGTTATCACCGTGGATCACAATCGGCGACTCACTGTGGGCCCGCCATTCGTAAGACAGCCATCTTTTGATCTTGGATATCTGGTTTAGGAGACAAACGTTTCTCAGAGGACATCGGATTTGCTACCGGATAGCAGGTGCCTTTCCCTCCGTGCAACCTCCCTGCTCACGAAAAAGTGCGGCGGTACCGCCAGTGGGCTGTGAGCCTGCGAACACAACCCCACGACGACGACGGGAGTCTGACTGACCTTCACGCGCCACTGACCAGGTTCTCGCTCTCGTCCACGCATGACCACATGCGACGCTGCTTCCTTCACCACGCTATACAGACTGGCATTTGGGTTTCAAGCTTGGGTTTGTCTTGTTGGTGGTCACCTGAACCCTCGGATTGCGCAATACACGGGGAAGGCGTAACCTATCGTCAGATAACGCGGGAATGAAACGGCTCGTCAAATGTTCTCAACCCGAAACGTTAGGCGGCCATAGCATGTGAGTATTTCCTTGGGGGTCATACTTCCATCCCTTTGTTCACGTAGGTGGCCATTCGCGTCTCTCAAGACATATCATGTCATACACACAAAATCTCACCATGATAGTACACTCGTTCTCCACACCAGGGATTGATGCAAACATTAAAAGGTAGTCCTGGAATTCCTTGGCACTCTTGTGCTTGCGATCACACAGGGCCAGTCCCGATGGCAATGAATCGCGGGCTCATTACTGCCGAAAATGAACGCGGGTTCTTTCAACAACTTGCCACGTACCAAGGTGGTGTCAGTCCTTCATAAAAGCGTCTACCATTCCTGCCAAGTCTGAAACAGCAAAGTGAGACAGCGAAAGACACCCTCTGCCCACAAGGTCGATGCATACCCTGACATGTCTGCCTAACTTGTTTCATACCCACAAGTTGGTCCTGTTCTCGATTATGGACGAGTTCTACCGTTTCTTGATGTTTCCTGACCGATAGCGCCTGCGAAAAATGCAACAAGATGAGCGACTAGCGATCTGTAGCACGAGCCACGATACAGACCACAAGCGTCTTTTGGGCGTCGATGATCTGGACGATGACCTCCCGTTTCTTGTCCTCAAGTGCAGCGTACTTCAGAAGGAAATCCTGGTAGATCTCCTCCCTACACCATCCCCACGGTAAGTCACGGTGCATATCCAACGCATATATGCGTCCACCTCACATTTCATTGATGATCTGATCGATTTCACTCCTCTTTCGCCTGACCTGTCTCGAGACCGTGAATACAACGGGCGACGCGAGAATCGAGCATGCGGACGTGTTCATCGATTTCGGCTTGTGCAGCCTTTAGAAACTTTCTCTCCTTTTCTTTTTTCTGTCTCTGCCATGTCACTGTACACGGCCAGTTCCAAAAATACGTACGAGCAGCGATGTAGATCAAGAGCACGCACCCTTGAACTCGGCGACGGCCTTGGCATATACCCTGACAGGGACGTGAACCGCATACACGGACACGGATACGATACGTACTCCAGATCCCGATCGTCGCTGTCCCCTGGCTTGCTGTACTGTGACAACGCGTCGTCGTCGTCGTCCATCATATTCACGGAGCGAGAGACCTTTGGCATTTTTTGCAAGTCAGCAAAGAGGAGAGGAAGGAGCAAAGAACGCGGTCACGTGGTAAGGAAAGTCATGTTGCATCGACGAGTCTTGGAGCGATAATGTAAAACCTAGACATCACGAGCAAGCTATGTGGAGGTGTCAACGAGTCGAGGGTCCGAAACATGTCCAAAAGTCCGGCACTCCCCTCGACACCTGCCAGTTCCACCTTGTGCCACGGTAACCACACCATCACATCCTTCCCTTCCTCAAACCGATCGATGCTGCTCACGGGAGACCTCCCGCCGTTCGTTGGCGCAAAGTGAAAGACCACGACATAGGTGCCCAACGTGAGATCTCCGCTTGCAAATTGGTGTCGTTGTGTCAGGCGGCAAAGTGCAAGTCCGGACCGAGGACCAGTGAAGCGCGATCTTTCAGACGCTTTGACAACGTCGAGCACTCTCAAAATGCGAAGCCGCATGTCCGACCTGAACCTGGTTCCAGACTCAATTTTATGTTCCATCTGCCGTTTCCACAGCGTAAAGTCTGTCTTGGTACACGAGATGCGATGGTGAAAGTGCTCTGCCAGACCTCCCCTGCATTCAAAAGTAAAGGTGTTGGTAGTGGTGATGCGAGAGTAGCACTGAGAACAGCATACCGAAGGAATTTAGGGTCCTTGCCACGTGAGCGCTTGTCTGGGCTGATCATCACACCTCGTTGAAGCTCTCGGTCAGTTGGCGATATGAAATTATGTCCGTGTTGTTGAAGAAATAACGACAATAGTTCTGCACCCGTACCTTCCTTGGTTGGATCGGTGGCTAGTGCAATGCTCGTAGTGAGGATCGTTTTCATTGGCTTGTCTGGTGACACGGGGCGGTGCAAAGGGAGGACTGGTGGTGGTGCTAGCGGCTTTAGCGGTACGGACGGCTTTGTTTCAGCCGGGATGGGTAACGGAGGAGCGTTTAGAATAGATCTGCGGTTCTCCTTGGGTACCGGCTGAAGTGAACTTGGGGTCGTGGCCTTGTTGGCTAGTCCTTTGATTGTCTGGGGTGGTGCAGCAGCGACCAGTGGCACAGGCAGTTTCTGTACCCTGAGCGGAGGTAGTGGTTTATCAGCTTTTGCTGCTGCACGAGGAGGGTGTGCGGATGATGAAGTCGTCAATGGGAGTTTGGACACAGACGGTTTGCTAGGCCCGGCCTCTCTTTCTCTCGGTGTGTGAGTGTCCAGGAAGGGGTTCTGAGGTAGTTCATAGCTCGGAAGGACAGATTTCTTCTTGGGTGGGTCTTTGGGTTGCGTGGCAGACTTCACGGCAGATGGTGGTACGTTGTCAAAAGCGGAGATAAACTTGGTGATGCTCTCTGGTGGTTTGTAGCGCGACGTTGGCTTCGATTTCTGAAAGCCGTCGGGTCCTTGAAGTCGTTGTTTCTTCCCTGGTCGTTCCATGCAGAAGTGATACGATAAAGGTTTCCCACTGCACTCTTGCTTAGACCATGACCATGGTCACGTTGACGGATGCTGATAAGCGCGAGATTGGCCAGGCAAGAAATTTTATCTCACATCTCATTTCAAGGGTTGACCAAGAGATTAACAGCACTTTGTCTTTGGGTTCCATGGGCTCGAAATCAGCGAGGATGCAAAGACCCTCATCCGCGACTACCATGTGGGGTGAGTGTCATCATAGATCATCGACATTCCACTGAACTGATAGTCTCGACACAGCAACATTATTCTCATGAAGAGGAACGTGTCAAGTAACTCGCATTACCCTCGTTGACGACCGCTTGACCTAGCATATATGCACGTCTTACAGGCATAAGGCAGGTGCATGGACTTGTCAAGAATCTGCAGCAATTTGCGAAAGACTGCGGGCATGACCTTCCTCTTATGATAGGAATCGATCAGGAGAACGGTCAGTGGACTCTCCTACATCATGCTCTATCTGGGTGTCATTCTCTGCTAGGACTCGTATCCGCGTTTAGTTCCACTCTCCGGTCCACTGCCGGAACCCAATTGTATGTCCAGACACAGCGTTGGCGCATCTGAATTAAGAAATAATAGCCCAGGTGCAATGGCGCTTGCTGCGACGGGTGACCCGGAAATTGCCAAATCATGCTCGCTTGCCACAGCGCAGGAGATGAAGCTGGCTGGAATCAACTGGGCATACAGCCCTGTTGCGGATGTAAATTCTGACCATCGCAATCCAGTAATCGGTAAGCTGGTACAGTTTGCATTGCTTCTTGGTTCATCGTGATGCGTGTCTTGTGCAGGGGTTCGTTCGTTTGGTGATGGTGAGCGCTGCTGTGGTCGAGTACACAAGGCTGGTGTGATGTGATTTGTTAGATCCACATCAAGTCACAAGGTATGCTATCAACGTGAGCAGTGGTCTCGCTCAGGGCGGTGTCGCGCCATGTGCAAAACACTTTCCGGGTCATGGGGATACGCATGTGGACTCCCATCTTGCACTGCCGGTGGTCATGAAGGCTGAGGGAGAGCTCCACGAGACAGAACTGGTTCCATTTCGTGCGCTGATTGAAGCAGGGGTGGCCACTATTATGACGGGGCATATAGCACTCCCGTTGGTGGTGGGAGAGGAAGACAAGGAAACGCCGAGTTCATGTTCACGAACGGTGACGACAGAATTGCTTCGACACCAGCTGGGGTTCAAGGGTGTTGTAGTGACGGATTGTCTCGAGATGGAAGCGGTTGCTGGAAAGTATACTTCGCAAAAGGGGGCAGTGTTGAGCTTGTGGGCTGGCGCGGATGTCGTGATGATATGTCACACGATGGAGTTGCAGACAGGGGCTATTAAGGAAACGTACAGGGCTGTCGAGAACGGGGAGTTGTCACTTGCAGTGTTAAGAGAGAGTGGGAGGCGGATCGGTGAGCTGAAGAGAGGGTTCGCAGGGACGTGGGAGACGGTTCTTGTGGAGCTAGATGACAAAAGGTTGGCAGAGGTTGTGGAAGCGAACATGGAGCTGAGCAGAGTGGCGTATGAGGCTTCTGCGACGGTTATAAGGGGACCGCTGCCGGAAGTGAGGCAAGGGCCGGTGCTTGTGTTGACGCCTGAAGTGGAGAGCGTTAACAAGGCTGTGGACGACGCGGAAGACAGGGATGCATACTACTTTGCCTTTGCGGCCTGCGTGCGTGCTCGCCGGGAGGAGACGCGACACCTTGTCTACTCTCCACTGCCGGGTCCGGACGAGGATATCCCTAGCGCGGTGGTCGCTGCGCTGCGGCAAGCACTGCTCGTGTTTGTGACCCGGAATGCGACACGCAGCAAGTGGCAAGTGGCGTACCTGCGCAGGCTGAAGCGACACATACCAAGAGATACGGCTGTCGTGGTGCTTGCAAGCTGTGAGCCGTATGACCTCGAAGACGCACCGGACATTGCGTACGCGTGCATCGGGAGCTTCGAGTATACCGTACCGGCGTTGGACGCAGCAGCACGGTTGGTGATATGAAGTCACGTGGATTTGAGTGAGCAGTGCGACACAGCCTTGGAGCGATATCGAATTTCGAGGTCGTTTGGTTAAGACGATCAAATTTTTTCGTATCTTTGCTCGTCCGTCGCTCGTTTGTGGGCTTTTCGCTGTTTCTGCCAGAATGAAGCTCCAAAAGTTCTTTGGTCGTGACAAGCCAAAGCCCGCAAAGGTGACACCCCTCGGCAGGGATGTGGACGCAGCAACGCAGCCCATCATTGACGATGCAAGTACCCTCTTGTTCATCCTCGCTTGCAGGTCTGATACACACCCAGGACGCCATTACCGCGCATCATGGCTCTTTTGTTGCCCCCACATCCCAGCCCCTCCCATCTGCGCGCACAGTGACGAGGCCGTCGAACGAGGACCACTGGGACGTTCTTTCCTCTGGCCTCGGTGACGACGCCATTCGCGTTCCGAGTCCTCGTGTCCAACAGCAACAGTTCATTCCACCTGTCATTCCCTCCCGTTCATCTTCGCTAGGCTCTCTCCCCCAACCAGGCAACTCGCCACAGATCCCGACGACCGTCCCAGTCTCTCCCCGCTCCTCTTCCCCGTTTAGCATCACCTCGAACAACATCGCCGTACCCCGAAATCACAGGGTCGATGACCGCGCAATTAGGAAAAGATCACCTCCTGTCCCAAGCGCCGTTCCTGCTCTGGGTGTCCTCAGGGCTTTGGATCCTCATCAAGATCCCCCTCAGATACAGCATCCATCAGATCTTTCTGATGACCATCACACCTACAGTGAACCGGTCCGGATAGAGAACAAAAAGGAGCGAAAAGGCTTCTGGGACGGTGTGTTGCGCGACAGGGAAAGGGACAAGTGGAGAGCAGACAAGGAACGGGACAGGGACAGAGAACGCACCGATCGTGCGCGTGACAAGGATCGGCGTGAAGATGACTTTAGTACTGCCGAGTTAACACGCATGATTGGTACATTTCCTTCCGCATCCATTCTTCCCGATACTAATACTCTTCTGCAAGGATACCTGACCGCGACCGCCTCAGAAGACTGGTCCATCGTCCTTGAAGTTTGCGAAAGAGCATCCGCCAGCGAAGCGAATGCAAAGGAAGCTGCGAGAGCACTCCGACGTGAATTCAAGCACGTCTTGTTTTTCTCGATACCCCAATGTTTGTACTAATCATTCATCTCCCCAGATATGCGGAGCCAAAAGAGCAATTAGCCGCTGCGAGGGTGCGCACTATGCCACTTGCTCTATTTATCATTGTCTCATTCTTTCTTACCCAACAGCTATGGGCGATCATGCTTCGAAACGCCTCTGATATCTTCATCCAGCAGATTTCTCAGCGTAAATTTATTGAAATGCTCGAGGATGTTCTCACATCACCCCGGACATCACCCGTTGTACGCGAACGATTGATGGAAGTCCTCGCTGCTGCTGCCTTCATCACATCCTCTCGTAGGTCACTCGTTGACATTCACCGTTGCGACGCTCATCAATCCAATCAGGATCACAATTGGTCGGGAGAGAAAAAGATAGAGATGGCTTCCGCGCTCTCTGGTGTCGGTTGAAACCTGCGGACAAGCCTGAAGCAGGGATTCCTTTCGATACAGACGACGCAATGTTCAGCCCCCCTGTCGTTTCCCTTCCACGTCCACCATCCCAGTATTCTCTGGAGACACCAATCTTTGCAGAGACCTTTCCACAGGACGATTTATCTACCACACCTCCCGTGTCAGAACGGCCTCCGGTATGCATCTGCTAGTAACCTGTTTTTAATTTTATCCTGATTCAGTTGTCGATTACAGAGCCGTCGGCGCTACCACCAACAGCGTGTCATTCCCCCAGAGGAGGACATCCGGCGTCTGTTCCAGGAGTGCAAAATAGCACGTGGGAACGCCGATTTACTATCACAAACATTGGCCTTTGCCAGGCCCGACGCTCTCGACGCCGATCTGATTCCTGTGGGTCCATTGTTCTGTCAAGTCTGATACTTGTTGAGCATTTTTCAGGAATTCCTTGTTAAATGCCGCGCGTCCCAGGAATTGATATATACTCAGATACCTTGGGCATCTGCAGGTGCAGAACGCTCTCGAGCTGAAAGAGCCCTGCATCAGCATAATTCCACACATTCAATCACGCACGGGTCACAACAAGATCTATCACTTGCAGATACGGAGGACGTGCCGGACGAACTCACAACAGAAGAAGAGTTGCTGGCCGCCCTGCTAGATGCAAATGAAGCTCTTGTCTCGGCTTTGCGGATGTATGATGATCTTTCAAGGGTTGCGGCCGAACGAGCTACGGAGGAGAAGAGCAAGAGGGAGGTCAAAATGGATAGACGGGTGAGTTCGGTTCCATGCTCATGTTTCATCGGTATTCAGGTGGACTGCGCAGCAATTGAATGATGACTTTTTAATTGAGCCGCCCGGCGCTTATACCGGTTCCTCGAATGCACCATCACCTCCGGTTCCATCGCCAACGACTGCAGCTCCGCAGCAGCATTTCGAGCTGCCAACTGTCGTACCCTCGCCAAACCACCCTCTCCCGCGCATTCCACCTAGTCTTGTGCCAAGTGTGTTGACCCAGAACCAACCCCTCAATCAAGTCTATGGATCACAAGTGAATACACCGACGCTTCTGGCACCCCCTCACCCGCACGGGCCCCGTTCTCAAGCGCAAGTTGTAACAACGTCCCGCACGCCTTCACCAGACCGGCTTCCTAGTCGGTATTCTAGACAGGGTTCAGCGGACAGCGATAGGGAGCGTGTATCGGAGATGATAGAACGGATGAATGTTGATGATCTATCCAACAGCGACGATGACATCCACACTCCGGTCCGGCCGAGCGCCAAGGCACTTGGAAAGCGGCGGGTCATCGAAGAGCCAGACGGTACTTGGCTGCCTTTTCGCGTATTGTTGGTACTGATGGATTTCTTTGCGCGACAGATGGCGAGTCGAATGCTGCATACTTTGGCAGAAACGACCTGTACCGGGATACCGTGGCCGACTCCGATTCGGATGACATTGGGTTCATGCCTAGACGTCAGCCTACTCGTTACGTTTACGATGCTGCTGCTGAGCGCGCGGCGCAACATCTCCGAGAAAGACTGGTCAACGGTGTGCATTAGTTGCTGCATTCACCCTTTCGCTACTTTTTGTAGATGCCTTTTTCTGAGAACGCTACGCACGCATTATGTTGTACACTACTTGTAGCTTTCTTTTCCTTGGGACGTTCTACATATTTATCGTTCATTTCGTGGCTGTTGTTTGGCTGTGTTGTTGCTCTGATTCGGTGTGGGCTTCAAAGTTGCCCATCCACTGCCAACACCGAACGCGACTGTTTCACGCACCCTCACGTTCCCGACACCAGCGCCAACGACGAGGCGACGATGTCGACAAAGAAAGAAAATGCCGACTCTGACCTTTATGGAGGCAAGCCATCTGCCAGCTTAGCCGAGATGAGCTCACATCGTCCTCACAGATTTGTACGACGACGAATTCACTGTTCCATTGGACGACGAATACCAGTCACCCGTGGACCCGACCTCCACTCTGGACGAACACCGCGAGTCAACACCAACAGCTGCGTCGACGACGAGCAGCAAACCCGAGCCCTCTGGATCCGGCACACTCCCTACTAAACCCTCAGCCACAGAATCCCCAGGGCTGTCGTACTCTGCACAGGTAGCAAAGCAGTTCTCTGCTTACCAGCAGACACCCAGTCAAGAACGACAACAGCGGGCCACTCTCCCCGCAAATTCCCCCGCGGGTACATCCGCAATTGCAACGCACGAGGGACCTGCGGATCGCAGCTCCCAGGATAGGCCGGTACGGCCATCGGAAATGAAAGAAGAAGGGTAAGCTGTTCTTTTCCTTACAAACGACGCTGTGGTTGCCCGCCCATGGGCCCTTGTCGGTTCGTGTCCCACACTTGCACGTAACTGGACGTGCGCTGTTGCATCGTACATGTCTTTCGAGTATTGCCCGTGATAGTGTCATGGACGTACGAAAGAGCCTTTTTCTTCTTACACCGTACATGCTCACGCTGCTCGCAACTCTTACCATCCTCTTTAATTGCAATGCTAATCTGCCGCTCGACTTGCTATTTCTTTTCATTACTGGCCATCTCTTGCTTACTCTGGTCGCTACCTCACCATACCTCTGGTCGCTAATCACTTTGTGTCGATTTCACGATACCCCGTACCGCTGGGCCTCGGCGACTCGTCTCACATTCCTTCTCACTCACTGCTCTACTCTAAATAACTCGCTATTCAATTGCCTACGGAACCCGATAGCAAAATGTTCATTGGCGGTCTTAGCTGGGACACTACAGATGGTATACGCTCACGCATACAGAATCTAATTCCTATCTCACTGACATACTCGTGATTTCTTGTCTGAGCAGAAGGTCTGAGGAAATACTTTACGGAATTTGGCAAGGTAATGATTTCGGCGTTGGGCAGGGCAGTATGATTGTGACGCGGAGATGCTGACAATAATTCGCAAGGTGGATGCCTGTACCATTATGCGGGACCCCGATGGCAGGTCGAGGGGTTTTGCCTTCCTTACATTCGACGACCCAGAGTCTGTCAATGCTGTTCTTGCGCGCAATCACATTCTTGACGGTAAATCGGTCAGAATTTTCCCCAATTCGTTCGGCCCCCTTGATCTTGACATTTTTCTCCCCCACCACAGATTGATCCCAAACGTGCTATACCGAGAGAAGAGCATTTGCGGAATACACGCTATTTTGTTGGTGGCCTTGCGCCTACCACCACTGCGGAATCGATGCGCGAATTCTTTTCTACCTTTGGTAAAGTCATCGATACCACGGTAATGGTGGACAGAGAATCCGGTCGCTCGAAAGGCTTCGGATTTGTCACATTTGAGGATGCGACGAATTCTGACCAATTCGTTGGAAAGCTGGGCCTCATCCTGGATGACAAACAGGCAAGTAATTTATCCACTAATTCGACACGCACATTTCAATTACCGGACACGGTCGTCACCATAGATCGAAGTGAAGACGGCCCAGCCCCGCAGTCAACGTGACCAGGCGCGGAATCTAACCGGAAATCGTGAACCATACTTCAATGATCAAGATTCGCGCACACCCACTGGTCCGACCGTTCCTTTCAATGCCCAGCAGGCTGGGAACCCAGCTGCGTCCATGCTCTATCAACGCATGATGAATCAAATGCCTCCCATGGCCAACGCCACCGGAATGAACATGATGAATCCAATGATGATGGGCATGATGGGTATGGGCGGCATGGGTGGCATGCCGGGGATGAATGGTATGGCTAGCAACATGGGTGGGATGAATGGGATGGCCGGCATGGGCATGGGCGGGATGGGGATGATGGGACCCATGGGACCTATGGGCGGGATGAACCCTATGGCGATGCGTATGGGCATGAATGCGCCGATGGGTATGGGGATGATGGGGCAACCTGGTACAGCAATGGGCATGGGCAACATGGGTATGCGGATGAGGCAAGGAATGGGAATGGCTGGTGGACCAATGGTCAGTGCGGGCATGGGAGCGAACCCTGGACGTATGGCGATGAATACAGGGCTAGGTCCTTCTCGAATGTCGACTCGCGGTCAACATGCTTTCCACCCGTATGCGCGTTAGAAGGCCACAACTCGAACCCGAGAGCAATACAAGAGAGCTCCCGGACTGCTATCTGTACCATATATCCCCTCCTAGTCTTCTTGTGCCGTTCTGCTTTGGTGATATTTATTGACTGCTTCGTCGTGTTTCAAAGGACAGTTCGAATTATTTACCAATGCCATTTATACCGTACAGCTTGGGGTAGTCTGCGTGATGTCGAGCATCCAATGACAAGCGAAAATTAGAGTGTCCATTTCCTCATCTTTGCCACCAGTAGCCCTATTCTGTCACTTCCATCGTCATCTGCGAGCGTCGCCCTTCCTTCGTCGTCTGTCATCCCGACATATGCCTTCCAGAGTTCCAGGTCACCCCTCTCAACACCCAACGCACGCACGATAGTCTCGAGGTAGCCCAAGTCGGCACTGAGTTGTGCAGCTCCTGCCGTGCTCAACGCTTTGATCTGCGGGAGAATATCCCGAGTGAGATGTACGACCGTCGCGCGGCCGAGCGACAAGAGCCACATCGCGGTGACAGCTTCCGCCGAATAGACCTGCCCTTGCTCATCCGTGCCTCCCACGACCGCCACCATGGGCATCGTTGCCTCCGTACCATCCGTACCAGCCAGCGCTTCGAGTTCAAACCCTAGTGCATCGTCTTCTGCATAGACTTCAAAAAGTCTCGGGAGGTTAAGCAACCCGTCACCGACGCGGTGCGCAACCTCGCTCGGGCTAAGCGAAAATGTGGGTACGACCACGCCAGCCATGCCAGGTACTGCTTCGTGGACGCGCGCAGCGGACCAAACGGGCAAGGTGGGATAGGTCGCAAGGTGCGCATATAGCGGAGACAGCAGGACGTGTTGCAGTGTGCGTTGATTGGCACGGGCAAACGCGATCAATGCGGTGCGGGCGCTCTGGAGGAGACTTGGTGTGGATTCCGCAGAGGGTGTGACACGCGTGAGGAGCTCTCTTAGTTCCAGTGAATTTAGCGACGACTGGGCGAGCAAGAGGCCTTCGCCCTTGGTTGCGCCGGGGGTATATACACCAGATCCACTGCTTCCCCATGCTGTTCGAAAGATCGTAGAGACTTGACCGAGCGAAGACCTCAAGCGGGCCTCAAACATGTCCAAACGGTCTTTCACTGCCCGTCCAGCGGTGAGAAGATGCAACGCCTTTTGTATGTGTGCCCAATCTCGTGAAGTGTAGTCCAAGTCTGCAAGCTCTTCATCCTCTGGAGCCGCTGACGCTGTGTCTGCACCGGCTCCGGATATGGATCGCGGGTCCGAGTCAATGAGATTGGAAATGGAATTTGTCCAGGACTCCACAAATGCACTCACAAAGGCATCTAGGGTGCGCACGAGGCCAACAGAAGCATATCCGTGCGTGAACAATATGCAACGTTCTATGCTCTCCTCCGCAGCGCTGAATACATCTACAGCACGTTCACGCATGGCCCGCGCAGCCCGATCGCCATCTAGATCCTCGATATTACCGGGGAGCGGGGAGCCCAAAGTGTCGTCCAATAGCCGTCTCTCGAGGCTACCAAAGTCGATTTGAAAATCGAGGAACGGCTGGAAAAGGCATTGATCCCACTCTGCACCTTCGTCTGCACCACTGGATGCACTTGTGCTGGCTATTCCACCTCCGAATCTGCCTGCACTGCTCATTGACCGCCAGGACATTGACATCCGCATTGAGCGCCTTCTTGAAGGTTTCCCTTCATTCTGGGAAGAAGGAGGTGTCATTAACATGGGAGGAGCAGATGCACGTAATTTCTCGAGTATTCTTTGAGTTCCTCGAGCAAACTCTTCGGAGGCTTGGAAGAGCTTCACTACATCCTTCAATGCGGTCGCGCTGCTCCCGTTTTGGAAGAGGGCAGCAAAACGTTGGGCGGGAGGCGGAGTGAGTACACTGAGAGTAGTGTAGATGAGAGCGGAGAGCGTGCGTTCTGGGTCAGGAAAGATATTGGGAAGGGCAGAACGCTCCCCATTAAGGACTGCCAAAAAGGAGGAAAGGAACGAGGGGTAAAATGCGCTCAATGATTGGGGTGTTTCTCCCTCGCTAGATCCAGGTTCGCCATCGATGACTGCTTTACTCCACGCCTCTACTATAGAACTGCGCCGCGTACCATAGTAATAGTTTCTGAACTCACCCTCCCGTTCTATATCGACGAAAATCGCATAAAAGGACTTGCATGAATCCACGTCGCAAGCGGTCACAGCACGTACGAGATCAGGAGAGAGAGCCGCTTCGAGTTGGTTGGCAAGCGAGGTCAGCAACGCACGACGGGGTTCGTGCACTCCTCCAGCTGGGGCAGACACCGCGCGAACCGACACGGGCATCAGACGGGCAGAAGCGGATAGCCTGGAAGCAGCACGCGCATACGCCTTCTCCGCAAGCAAGGTAGTGACTTCTGCCTCAAGAGCACTCCATGACTCTGCTTCCCGGAGAACATCGCGAGCAGCTTCCATCCGCACCCTCAGCATATCAAGGTGTTGCAATCGTTCGAGGACCTTGGATGTTGCATCAGGCTCTGTAGAGCGTGTTGCTGTCTGGATTGTGCTGCGACACTGCGAAGGCGGAAGGGATTGCGCTATGATGCTGCGGAGTGCAAGTGCGCTGTCCCGAGTGAAGTGAATGTCGTAGGCAAGGCGAGGCGCAGCGCGGGCAATGTCGTCGATGATGTGCTCGAGATTTGCAGATGTTGACTGGGCTGCTATCGACGTCGCGGTCTGAAGTGCATCCAAGATGGACGCATTGGCGAGCAGCGGTGGGTCATTGACGGCGGCATCGCGGGGAACGTTGAGAACGTCGTTGAGCCATGTCAACACGTCGGGAGATTTGTCGAGCTGTTCGATGACCGAAGTTGCAGTCACCGACGCCATGCCAAAACAGTCATCCGGAATGCGACCAATTGCGAGGCAGAGTGCGTGTGGTTGTTTATAGAAGCAGGATAACACTACAAAGTCAATCGGATATGGTGTAACGGCTAACATTGCCGCCTCTCACGCGGCAGCTCGGGGTTCGATTCCCCGTATCCGAGTTTTTTTTTCGTTGAGCTCTCCAGCAGTCACAGGTTCGAACGACGCTGAATACTATCGTAGAACTATTGTACGAAGCATGAAGCTGAGCGCCATTGGGTTATGAATAATCGCAACCATTCGTTTCAAATAGATATCCTATTTTATTTGACTGTTCACATTCATGACCAAAGGGCAACTGATAAGGGTTATGCAATACATTCAAGCTCGAGGAGTAGTTATCGTCACTTTCAGCCTCATCTCAAAAAAACACTCGGATACGGGGAATCGAACCCCGAGCTGCCGCGTGAGAGGCGGCAATGTTAGCCGTTACACCATATCCGACTGTTGTCTTGTGGGAGGAAGCAGATCAGGAGCACATACCTCAGGTACGAAGGTGTCTCAGGGATCAATTCCCTTTTGAACATATAACACTGTTGAAATCCAGCTATAGCATGCCCCAGTTGCGTCTGTACGCAGCAATCCGAACACGTGAACTACTGTTTGATCGATGATTGGCTGATTCTGGGCCGATATCAGCCTCTCATACGTACAAGATCACACTGATCGAGACAATAAGCACTTCAAGCTTCAAAGCTTCATTGATCATTACTAATCGGTTGTCGACGTCTGAATACCAATACATTGTACGATTCGTATCGGTGCAATCATTGAATCAAGTTGGTCGACCTATGAAAAAGAACTCGGATACGGGGAGTCGAACCCCGAGCTGCCGCGTGAAAGGCGGCAATGTTAGCCGTTACACCATATCCGATGACGACATTCGGCGTTGAGGATGCCAACAGAAACCTCTACGTCTGTCTGTCGCCTGGTCCAACGCATGTGGTTGAGGAGAGCATCGGGGATTTTTCGGTGGCACAGATAGAGAGATCCATCGCGTCACTGATCCTGATCAGCGCGACTGGTCATTCAAAGCACAGAGCCGCCGATCGAAAGATGCCCGTACAGGATGGCAGGTCCAACGCCGTTCAGGGGCGGATTCATAATCGGCGATACAGCTTGGTAAACGGAACATGTCCTCAAGTCCGGATCTGCGATAATGACTCCAATTCTGCCGATCTCTTACTATTCAAATCGGCACAATATGAGATGATCACGCGCCCATTCCGGACTGAACAAGTGACTCGGATCTGACTATCATCGATCCTGGCACACTGAGCGTGCGATAATTAAATGGGAGGGATCGTTGGCCTTGGGTGATAGACTATAGAAAACCAAACTATTAACATTGTAAAAAACCCAAAGGTGCGAAGAGAGAGAATCCTGTGGTTTCAATGACCGGACCCAATACAAAGCGTGTAGTGTGCCTCCCTCGCTGCCCTACGCATGAAAGTGGCTCCACAGTTGGGACAGTTCCACTGCCAGACCAGGTGTTTCTCCTGAATATGCCTCATCAACCCTTCTTTGCTAAATGCAGATGTGTCTGAGCAATTCTCCCATCGGCAAAGAAACCCAAGGGAGCGGAATCCGACACCAAATATTCCGTGGCAATCCCGCAGGTGTGCAGGGAAGTAGAGGCCCTGGACAGCGACATTGCATCGCGTGCCGTTCTCTACCCAGCGACAAGTGTGCGGACTGAGCTCTGGAGAGCTGGCGATAGAAACTAATCTCCGGGCATCCTAAGGAGAGTAAGAAACAGCGACCGAACGCGTCGTTGTCTCACCTCATCGGTAAATTCGAGGTTATAACCAACGCAATAGTTGTTTGTGATGTTCTGAGACATTCTCCTTGACTCGAAAGATATCTAGATCGCAAAACGTACCGTGTTCTAGCAGTGACCTTGAAGTGTGCTCAACATTTATACCCTCTGGCAATCTGGTTTGGGCCACAGTAGCGGAGACTCAGATGCGGCGTGCTTGCGAGTCCATACAGCTTGGCAATGGCAATTGGTCCCGCCGCATACATGTTGATATATTATGCCTGCGTCTTGTGTGGTCGCCTCGGCAACTGGGCAAATTTGCTTCTCCACGCGACGGTCTATGGTTTGCCACATCCGAGATACTAACCAGCTGGTTGAAGGAACATTATTTTTGCGTCATACCAGCCACAGACAATGACAGACGCAGCACAGACTCACCTTGCCGGTGATGCGTTGGTAATAATCATGCATTTCCTTGGTAGATGAGGGTGGTATCTAGAACAGTAGCAGTGCCTTGGGCCTTACGGATCAGTATGGAAGAATAAAGAAAGCATCGTTTGCCAATGGATTTGGCCACTTGGCTCAGTTACTCTTTTCGGAGTTTTGTCGCTCAAAGATAACAGCCACGTGTCACATAGCGGACCACCTGCTTGTCCTACAGCCGTAAAGGTACTACAACAGGACTAACACATTCAAACGTTATTGAACGATAGGAATGTACATGCACATGCTCAAATCTTTGCTGGATGATTGAATCACAAAAAACACGATGGAGACGGAAAACGAGATAGTGGAAAAGAATGACCGCAAATAAATTCAAGGAACGTAAGGAGGAGTGCGTCTGAACGGTACATGATAGTCATGAGATACCGCCGGATAGATTTGAAGTCAACACACCTTCAAGGGCCTTTCGGTGCCTCCTTGAAGGAGATGGCCTGCTCCTCACCCATTGCAGACACGACTGTAACCAAAAGATCCTTTCCAGCATCGAAATCATCTTGAATGCTCTTGCCAAGGTCACCATCGGGCAATTTGATATCATCTTTGGGAGAACCGTCTTGGGTCAAAAGGTTGAGGAAGCCGTCATCAATGTTCACCTTGGAATGACGTGAGATCCTAGAGCGAATGCAGAGTAGATAAACGTTTACAATGGCGTATTCATTTCGAGTAACGTTAGGAACATCCATGTTGTGAGTAGAGGGAGAGATATCTTCCTGTTGATAAATGGATGGGGTTGACACACGATGTTAGACGGATTAATTGACGCGTACCAATTTTTTGTTGGTAAAGATCTAGGTAGGGCAAAGTCAGTAGAGAAAAAAATAACGAGTAATCCAACACACATCAATAGCAACAAGGTGGACCTTGGCATGTCCGTGCTTTCCAGTCTTGGAGGTCGACATTTCGACGATTTTGCAAGGGCGGCCTGGTAATAGGGAGAGCGTCAAGAACGAGTACGGTCTTCCCTATGGCGGTTTGAAAAGGTTACCTTTGATGACAACATGACCATTTTTGCGAAGAGCAGAACATTGCATCGGGAAGGTATGAGAGGCGCCTGCACTGGCCTACCATTGGATTATGATGAGCATAAGATCAACAAATAGGATAACAGAACAGACCTGCTCAAAGGTCTGGTTGTGCTTCTCATCGTCAGACATCGTTACAGACGGTGATGAGGAGGTGTCTAAGTGTCTACGGAGGGGATAACAAAGATGAAGAAAGATGGATGGCAGTCGTGATGAGAATCTGAAAAAACAGATGACCCGCTAACACGATCGCGATTGCAATTTCGGACTCCGACGCGTGTGAACTACATTGATGCCGAATTGCCGAGCGGTCTACCCTACCGTTGTGTACATTGTCGAGGTGCACATACAGATTTGACTAGTGACTCTTGCCAAGGGACACTTCAATATGGACCTACAGGATGCTACAACGGACCACGGGAGTGACACAGCAAAGACCCTGTCGGATATGTTTGCACATTGTAGGCTTGCATTGCGAAAAATGGTCGCACACACCTGGCATTTCGGCCTTTTACGGGCCTTGTGGATATCCCTGAGTACCAGCCAAACGCCGTGTTCAAGGACTGTACATGTTGGGTAGGCCATTGGAGTACCCACCGAAGGCTGTCGGGAATTGCCGAGCCATCGCCGCTGCAACCACCAACTTCTGTCGCTGACTCAGTCACTTCAGTCTGGCGAGTACATAAGACTACGGTCGTCTCACGAACTTACCATCGCCTCTCTCGTGACCGGATTTACTGATATTGACACACCATGCATCCCTTTGGAGGAACACCAATATGTCCCCGGTGTAACAAAGCAGTGTATGCAGCCGAGCAAGTATGTAGCAGCAGTTGCACCCTTCGTTCGACTCATAATTATGGGATCTAGGTTATGGGGCCGGGTCGCAAGGTAGGCAATTTCGGCTAGTTGTGCAGGCATGCTGAAGTCCACCCACCGTGACATTAGCTTTATCACAAGGCAAGTAATTAATGTACACACTATGCACTGCACCCTCTCACCTGGCCGCCGTTTGGACCCTTGACAGCCATGCCTTGCGTGCACTTCGTGTAACAAACGTCTAGACTCTCTCACTCTACTGGAACACGACCAACAGGTATGGCCTCGTTATCCCGTCAATTTATTCAATTAAATACTTCACCTGGTTTAGCCATATTGGTAGGTTTCCCCTCTCGCATCCTCTCGCACACAGCTTGACCCTTGTCCAAAGTAAAAATTGCCATATTCGCAATTTTGGCACTCGGGATCTTCGACAAGCGAACCTTCCCCACCGAGACGACGTTACGTCTCCCACATTGGGCCTTTCTTCTCCAGCCCGGAATACACTCCCCGCAGTGTCCGCGTCGACCAATACACCCTCCCGTACACCGGGTCATGTCACTGGTCAGACGTCTCCCGTTCGCCCCAACTTTCCATTACCAACTCCTCGTGGTCGCTCCGGTGGTTCACTGGATCTAACACCGCGTTCTTTTGTTCGCGATGGATCCCGTTCGCCTGTTCGCACTCAGTTCACTGGACCAGTACCTATCTTTCGTGCTAATTCCGCACTCCCTGCACGATATTCCCGTGCTCACGCTAATCCTCCTGGTGACTCGGGTGCCGCTAGTGCTGACTCACTAGAGGGAAACGACACCGCGGAAGAGGAGGAAGTACAAGACATCGTGGGGGAACGTACGTCCTTTGATGGCGACATCACCAATACCAAACGTGTTGGGGAGTTTCAGCTTCCACGCACTGTACCCCTCAGTCCTTTGAAATCTAGCTCCAGCGTTTCAAAAGCTGTGGATGGCGGAGCGTCCACTCCAACTGATCGGTCGGTATCACCGCTGAAGCCTTACTCAACTGGAGTTGTCTCGAGCGGGGGCGTCAACACGTTGAAACAGACCGCTACTGGAACACGTTATGGGGCTGCCCTTGGCGGCAGCACAGCTAGCCCTGCGAAGGCGTGGGGCCTAAGTGGCACGACGCCTGTTTGTCCACGATGCGGTAAGAACGTGTATTTTGCAGAACAGGTTTGTGAACATCTTTCTGGAGATCTAGGTGTCTGAAGCGGTTGATAGATGAAGGCGGTTGGAAAGACGTGGCACAAAGGGTGCCTACGTTGTACTTCTTGCAATACCTTGTTGGATTCGAAGCGCTTGAATGACAAAGACGGGGAGCCACTTTGCGGACGGTGCTACAATAAGGTAGGCTGTATGTTACACAAGCGTATCCCTCTAATCCAGTTATACAGCTTCACGGCCCTCAAGGGAATGGATATGCTCTGCTCGGAAAACCGGGCAGTTAAGCTCCATATTTACCGGAGATATACCCTCATTCGAACCGCATTTCATGATTCTATTGATGCTGAATAACGAATCTTCAAAGGACCTCGGTATCATTATTCCACTTGGCTGTACCACTCACATGTTCTTCTAGTGTCATCATTAATGAGCCCTAGATATATGCTTGTAGGGTGGACTTTTTCCTGATCTACACCATACACCATAGTTGTCTGCATTCAGGGGAGTGATTGGCTGAGCGAGTCTGTTTGAAATGTTGAGACATTTCTAATTGCTTCCTGCTATACCAAGCATGGTTTCTGGATTACGTCTATAATAGTAATTGTTGTAGAAGACGAGTGGCTGATACCCCGATTGTGCCCTGATTTACAGCACCATTGGTTATTGCAAGGTAGATACTTCTAGGTGCAAACCTTAGTTGATCGTGCCACACCGAGTTTCACGTATATACCGCTTGCACGAGGCTGACATGGACACGCACAGTAGCTGGTGCTGCGGCCCGAATCCGGGGTGGAAAGGCCGGCTGGGATATGGCCACTGCCAAGAGGGCGTTCCATCTATTAGATTGCCAGGAGTATCACCGCTGTGGTTGCGAGTGCTATGTGGTTAGGTGGCAAGATGCGACTATCGGGTTGATGCACAAATGTCGGTTGGCATGAGCGCTAGAAATTTTCGAAGAGTCCCGGCGCTGCGATGGCAAGATGAAGGATCGAATCGATCAGGTCTTTATCGATAGCATCGACAATTACAGATCTTAACGTTCTGAACGCCGATGTGGGCGCCTAAGGACAGGATGGCTACTAGCCAATCGAGTCATCTCTTGAAGCCATCGACTTTCTCCCCGCTACCAGTGTCGAGGTCCCTTTGAACATGTGGCCAGGAATAAGGGTACTCGCGTGCAATGCCATAAAGTAATTCTTGTTAGGGGTTTTTGGATCCGGCTGGATTCCACGCGATCACTGCCAACCAGTGATCAGGTAACGTTGACGAGTCCATAAGGTGTAGTTCCGGGCTGCTGTGTTGATCGCGGCCTTTCCTTACTTCCAGGTTGGTTCTCATTTCGCCTTGTTAATGTGCCTTTTAGTCCTCAGTCCACTGGTGCCACTATCTATCTTGGCAAACACGGCGCCACTGTCCTAGTCCCTGTGGTATAACGAATATCGTTGCCGCTCTGATAGGCTTCGCGAAAAAGACTTGTCATTCTTGGTGACAGGTCCGAGTTGGGTGATGCACAATTTCCAAGACCTTCGATGAGAAGGGGTGTATTGCCGGTATCCGTGTTATCTTACCTTCAGCCGCACCACCTCAACCAGACGCCAGTTACTTTTCGACTCGAACCTCTAATTTGCTGGCAATGTTACTATGACATTCATCAGTAGTTCAGTTAGCGTCCTGGACCGTCAGGACTACTTCGGATTGTTGGCGGACAAACCGCTTTCTTTGGTGTGTCGTTCATGCATCTGCCGTCCTGTAGGCATAATAAATGCTAACGGGGCAATCTCGAGGGATGCCCTGTACCCGAGTATTTTGAACTTACCCTATATAATATTCTTTTCTTCGATGTTTCGTCGATCAACGTTGGCATTTTGACCGTCCCTGCACTCGATCTGTGCCGGGAGCACTATTTTAAGCAAATGGATTTCAACTATCGGTTGCGGCCGAGTATATTCCAACTCAACGTATCTCTGCCTTGGCTTGGATAGTCAAGTGTAACAGTGCGAAACAGATCAAAGGTGGAACAGCAAAAGTTGGCAGACCTGATGAGGGACGACACGGCAGAGTTATACTTGCACAGTCTGTACCTCCACAGAAGTCACCACCTTCTTATCCACCGAAGTCGAATTTCTGCTCGCAATATTCTCTGCAGCATCAGGATTGTTGATGTTCGGCACAGGCCCAGTGAACCAGTGCACCCCGCCGTATACGGGAAAGTAGTACCAGATGATGGAGAGCAAGAGAACACCACCCAACACCACCACTGTGTAGTTCATGCTGGACGTACTCGTCTGTGGCGTGGTGGGAAAGAAGAATACGATGTCCATGAATGCCATAAAAGTGACGGAAACAATGGCGACGGGGAGACTCTGCGTGCAACGTGGGATCAGCTTCCTCTACTCTATCACCCGGGAGAGACTGACGAATATTCCAAGGTTGAATGGTCCAGGCTTGAAGTCATTGTTGAAGATAAACCTCGCTGCGATCGGAATGGAATATGCGACGTAGAGCCCGGTCACGGATAGTGCAAAGATGGCACCAATGGCTTGAGGGCCCGCAAGGGATAGAAGACCAAGCAGGGTAGCAACCGCGGCAACAAACCAAACGGTATTCACAGGCGTGCCGGTAAAACTGTTCATGCGGTACAGCACACCAGAAAAAGGGAGGGCGCCGTCTCGGGCGAACGCAAAGGATTGGCGCGAAGAAGCGAGGACCTAGAGTAGGTTAGCACGCAAAGTAGGCACAAAAGTGCCCGACAAGAGTCACCATACTGGATCCCATCATGTATCTAAAAATATTGTGGAGAAAACTGAATGAACGCGATGAACGACCACTCACTGTCCAAGAACAACGAATGACCAGAGAGCCAATGTGCCCCTTGGTCCAAAACTATTCAAGAATATCTGCGCCATGGGCTGAGGGCTGTTTATGAGGCTTGTAAGATCTGCGCCCATACAGAACGCGAGAGAGACGTTGATGGCTAGATATCGGATTGTGGCACGTTCATCTGTTAAAACAGGAGTGACGATTGTAACAGTTCTGACCACGCACCCCAACCAAGAACACCCGCGATGCCAACTGCACCGACCTACGCGAATTAGCTTGAGCAACCAGAGGCACAGAGTACACTCACGATCGCCCATGGTACGGCAATAGCCGCGTTCGTGGCTTCCTCGCTAATGTGCACGCTCGAGTCAAACGAACCTAGACAGTTCGGCGACTCCGTGAACTCATATTCTGCCAGTAGAATGGTATGGATGAAAGACGAAAGACATACAAATCGTCCAGAGAGGGGCGAGAAAGGAGAGGATGAAGGCGTAACCATTCGGCCAACCATTTGCTAGCGACCAAAGTTAGCTGGTAAGCACAGATCAATACGGAACACAAACCATTCGAAAAGTTTCCAAGAGCAAAGCTAGCGCTATTCATGTTTTCCTTTGGTGTAGCAGCCGGAAGACCAATAATTACCGCAAAGCAGAGGCTAATAATGGGTTAATGTCATGCCAGAAATTATATGAAGAGTATCACACGATGGCTGTGTAGACGCCGGAAGAGAAGTATAGCGCCGGAGTGATTACGGCCTGAATTTATGAATAGAAAAACCTACCAGAAGTTAAGGATAATATAGAGGTTTTGTAACCGCGCAAGTATGGCGGTTCCAAGTGAGCAAATTATACCATGAGAGAAGACTATCGCCACGTAGATGCCACTGTCCGGACGTCAATTGGCGAGACTGAAAGGTGCCATGCACTGAGAACATACAAGGTCTGTGCCTGAGTAGCAACAAAGTTCTGGTTGCCGATAGTGGCCGCTGCGGCAATTTGTACAGCGCAACCCCAGTCAATAGAAGCTGTATGGACCGAACAGAGGGTCAAGCAATGGTGCGGTGCGCAGGTGAATGAATACTCACCAACCGCAGAAATAGTGCCTAGTGTATTGGCGTCTAACAAAACGGTGAAATGGTACCAGACCCGTTCGGAAAATGGACCTACAACCAACAATCCAAGAGAGAAGGTTTCGGCAGCGAGGGGATGACAGTGAATGAGTCCAAAAGTAAAGCTATATCGGAATCGATCACGGTGTCATTGGACAAGGGGAGCCATCAAGGAGTGACTCACACCGCCAGAAGTAGGTGCTGCGGAGCCGAGCTCTGCCATAGACATACCGACGCAGAGGATAAAAATGCTTGCGACTGCCCACTGGAGGAATTGAATATAGAACAACCCATAACAGTTGAGAGAAGCAGAAGAACATGACCGTACTCACCCCCCATACCATTGCCGAGGGACCGCCATTTGGGAGGGAATAAACGAGGACGGAACTGCATGACCCACGGGATAAGCTACATGGCACAGAAGAACGGTATGCTCACGCGATCGAGGGAAGTAGGCCAATGATGCTGAATGCAACACCGAACACCTATGCAAAACCACTGTCAGTGATACAGATGTAGGTCAGCGGAGTCCTAGTAACTTCTAGCGGCGTGAAGGCCCGCCTAAATTCTTGTTTATAACCAAGCTCTGCGAGGAGCTGTTCGTCGGCTTTTGCAGTCTCTACCTTGCTGGACATGGTCGGAGAAGAATGATGTGGACTACAAGGAAGCTCGGGGAAAAAGAGGATCAGTGTTGCTTTTATCCCATGCCCAGAGTGGGAAGGTGATATCGGGTACTTGACACAGATTCTGATAAGACATTTAGCACAGGCAATTACCGGGTGTACTGGTGACCGAGCACTGCCCGCGACGGTGCCGCTCCAGGGCTGGCAAGGCCGTCGCTGTCATTGGGAAACATGGACTGGACCGGTGTCGTGACGAACCGAGTGTCGGTCCGGCGTCACACGAGTATTGCATTACCAAGTAACCTAGTAGTGGTGGTAGTGGTAGTGGTAGTAGTAGTAGTAGTAGTAGTAGTAGTAGTAGTAGTAGTAGTAGTAGTAGGACTAGGCCTAGGGCCAAGTGGAGCAGTGTCATGTGACCGTGGTAAATTCACGAGGGTTGACGTGTCCAAACATTTTCTGTACGTGGCCTCGGGCAGGTCATATAAAGCACCTTTTTCTCTCCGACATCACCATCTCCCTCTTTTCCTCAACGTCGTCCACAGCGATGACTGGTCTTCGCCGCCGCCCATCGCGTGCAAAATCACGCCCTCTGGTGTCCTCTCTCTCTCTCATCTTGCTCGCTGTTTTCGCATTCATTTGTCTCTGCCCCGCCGTCTCCGCGCAAGATGCTGGAAAGAAAAGCGAATACGGGACTGTCATTGGTATTGGTACGTTCATCTTTGCTTCTCGAAAAATTAGTACTCACCATCCTCGGTAGATTTGGGAACTACGTACGTATTACTTTTTCACTTCCTCTCTTATTGCTCATCGTTCTCTTCTATAGTTATTCATGTGTCGGGCAGGTTTATTTACTTGGTATTCTCCACGGTTTTACTCATCGATAACGCAGCGTCCAACGGGGTGGTCGTGTGGAAATCATTGCCAACGACCAGGGTCATCGTATAACACCTTCTTGGGTCAGCTTCACCGAGGATGAACGACTGTATGCTTCTTCGTATTTTTTATTCTTTCCCTACTTATAGTTTTCAAGTGTTGGCGACTCTGCCAAGAATGCATTCCATTCCAACCCCGTCAATACCGTGTTTGATGCAAAGCGTCTCATTGGTCGTAAGATGGACGACAATGAACTCAAACGCGATATCAAACATTGGCCCTTTGGTGTCATTGACAAGGGCGGGAAGCCCGCTATCCAAATCAATTACAAGAGCGAGACACGTGAATTCGTGAGTTCATTTCAGTCATCTTGATCAACTTAGGAAACTGACATTGTCTACAGACACCCGAGGAAATAAGTGCTATGGTCCTGACCAAGATGAAGGAGACCGCTGAGGCATACCTTGGTGAAAAAGTCACCCATGCTGTAGTCACTGTCCCTGCATGTGAGTTTTTGCCGGCATTGTTGGAATGCATATTAATAAACGCATGGATTAGACTTCAATGACGCTCAACGTCAGGCAACCAAGGACGCTGGCACTATTGCCGGTCTTCAGGTCCTCCGTATCATCAATGAACCCACTGCCGCTGCCATCGCCTATGGTCTCAACAAGAAGGGTGGTGAATCTCAAATCATCGTCTACGATCTCGGTGGCGGTACTTTTGATGTCTCGCTCCTTTCGATCGACGACGGCGTGTTCGAAGTCCTTGCAACCGCTGGTGACACCCATCTTGGAGGTGAAGATTTCGACAACCGTGTTATCGACTACTTTGTCAAGTTGTACAAGAAGAAAACCGGTACAGATATCACCACCAACTTGCGCGCCATGGGCAAGTTGAAGCGTGAGGTCGAGAAGGCCAAGCGTACCTTGTCCAGTCAACAGTCAACACGGATTGAGATCGAGTCTTTTGCTGATGGCAATGACTTTTCGGAAACTTTGACCAGAGCCAAGTTTGAGGAGCTCAACATGGATCTTTTCCGCAAAACCATGAAGCCAGTGGAGCAGGTTCTCAAGGATGCCAATGTTAAAAAGGAGGATATTGACGAGGTTTGTGGTGCACCGTTTCACTGCACCTGGTAGACTGAGTCGGAATAGGTTGTCCTTGTTGGTGGTTCTACTCGTATCCCCAAGGTTCAGCAGCTCTTGAAGGAGTACTTCAATGGCAAGGAGCCCTCTAAGGGTATCAACCCTGATGAAGCAGTCGCCTATGGTGCTGCTGTCCAGGGTGGTATCCTTTCTGGTGAACAGGGTACCGAAGACGTTGTTCTGGTCGATGTCTGCCCACTCACCCTTGGTATTGAGACTACTGGTGGGATCTTCACGAAGCTCATCCCGCGCAACACTGTTATTCCTACCCGCAAGTCGCAAATGTATGTTTGTACTCGATTGTTTGAGTGCTGTGCTCATGAATTATTGTAGTTTCTCGACGGCCGCCGATAACCAGCCTACTGTCCTTATTCAAGTATACGAGGGCGAGCGTTCGATGACCAAGGATAACAATCTCCTCGGCAAGTTTGAACTTTCCGGTATCCCTCCTGCGCCTCGTGGTGTCCCTCAGATCGAGGTCAGCTTTGAAATTGACGCCAATGGTATAATGAAGGTTGGCGCCGCTGACAAGGGAACGTGAGTACCATGAATATATCGTTGGGATGATGATTGATTTCTGTGTCAGTGGCAAATCTGAATCGATCACGATAACAAACGAAAAGGGACGTCTCTCCAAGGAGGACATTGAGAGGATGGTTCGCGAAGCAGAGGAATTTGCTTCTGAGGATGAAGCAAACCGCAAGCGCATCGAGTCGCTTAACTCGCTCTCTTCGTTTGTGTTTGGCCTCAAGTCCCAACTTGCTGACCAGTCTGGCCTCGGTGGTAAGCTCGAGGAGGATGACAAGAAGACGCTGCTTTCGTCCATCAAGGAGGTGACGGAGTGGATTGATGAGAATGGACAATCCGCAACTACGGACGAGCTGGAGGAGAAGCTGGCGGAGGTTCAGAGTGTTGTTAGCCCCATCACGAGCAAGCTTTATGCTTCATCGGGGGCAGGTGAATCTGGGGATGATGATGAGCCTTCATACGAACACGACGAACTGTGAGGATTGATCAACAATTTTTTCATTGTTATTATTCTCCTTGCTTTACCCATCTCACTTTGGTGAGACCAGACGTACTGTGGAAGTGTATCAGATACGATTAATTAGAGTGAGCCTATTTGATCTTCTCGCTGGTGATGAGTCGAGCCTCAGGTCGTGGCGCGCACGTTTGGAAACCCGTATTTACACATGATAATACAATCAGGTGTAGTTCTACAAATGGTGTACAGCCCAAGGGGGAAGAGGAAGCAAGAGACAACTGCGAAAAATGCTGCGAACAGGCCAAGAATAGCGGAGTAGGTATGGGTAGAGATAGAGATAGAGAGGAGGCATTAAAGGGCACTTATGTATCATGTTGACAAACAGAGCGAGGCGCAGTGATGCTGTAAGACGTAACGCGTGTGGTGACTTGCATGGTGGGTATGATGTGGATTGGCCAATGGGGACGGGTTGGTTAATCGTCATCGTCATCGTCGATGGAATACGTAGGAGGGGGATCCCGTATGGGAAGGAATCTGGAGTAGCACAGAGGCTGGTCTGGATCGGGGGGGACGGCAAGGACAAGACGAAAGGCATCCTTTCCGTTGAGGTAGAATCGATATAGACGTTTCTCGCGGATGAAACCGAGCGATTCGTACAAAGAGAGGGCGGGAATGTTGTCAAACTCGGTTTCGAGGACGACCTAGTTGGAGATGAACTTTGTTTCGAATACGATGCCGAGAACAATGACTTGCCTCTGTAACGCCACCGCGTTTCATAACGTCGATAGTACGGCGAACAAGCGTACTTGCTGATGAAGAGTGTCACGTGAGATTGGACGAGTGGTGGGCGCGAGCGATGGGCGGTGTGCTCACCGACGCCGCGTTTGCGCCAATTCTTGTTGACGCTGAGCATGGCAATGTAGCCTCTGTTAGAGACGTGCTTGTGCATGCTCTGCTTGCACACGATAACGCCTATCGGAACCGAAGAACCCGCCGGTATGGCCTACCAAAGGAATGGAGTGAGCAAGGACAGACCAGGCGGACAAGAACGCACAAGGAATGAAAGCTGAGGCCTGTGGGTGAAACAGATCAGCGAGAGAAGGTGAAACGATGAACGAGACCCACCATTGATGAAGAAAGTAGCGGTAAGTGTAGATGACATAGGGTTCGCTGAGTTCACTCTGTACCAAGGACATGATATGTGGCAAATCTGATTCGCCTATGTACTGTCTGTACAGAATCTCTGTCGCGGTCATCGTGTCTTGCAGGCGGCGACGACGAGGTCGAGGACAAGTCGAGGGCACACGACTGGGCAGTGGTGGTGTTCTCGTTTTGGATAAACATTCCCACATCACAATATACGCGAATGGCCGCTTTTGAACGTCTTCACGCCCGACGATGGAGTCCATCACAGCGCTCAGGTCTGTCCTCGCTACGGCGCTCACCGCCCGTGGCGACAGTGAGCAGGACCTTTTTGACGACCTCCTCTTCCACAAGTCTCGTCTTCGCGACCTCTTGGACGCTGGACAACCCTCACCTCAGGAACAACGCGAACTCCAATCTGGTCCGTGTTCTTCATCTTCCAACACCGCGTACAATACTCACAGTCGTACAGGAAAGGTCACACTGTATGGAGAAACTCTTGCAGTCAACGCCGACTTTGCCCAGCAAGCCATATTTCTCGCACAACAGCTGAGATGCTCTGAAAAGTACATCGCTAGCATACTCCATGCTGTCATGTCCGACAACCCAAACATTGGATCGGTAAACTCGATCGAGGCAACCGTCGCCGAGTTTCATCAACGACGCCGTCATCTCATCGATTGCTTGCGTTACCTGTTCGAGGCTGCAGAACTTGCTCACCTGGCTGATCCACCCAGACTATATCTCCGTCTCGAAGCCTTTGTGAGGCAGGAACTTATCCCTGTTAAAAAGTCGGCCGGTGCCGACACCTCTCTCGCATTTCGTATCTTCAAGGAGATCGAATCACTGGGCACAGCCGTTGCACAGGCTCAGACTGCAAGACAAAATGCTCAAAGCAACACCGTTCCCCCCTCTGGTCCAGGTGCGTCGTTTCCTTTCCACAATTTGCCGTTCCCCTCATGTTGCTCTAGGTTCACAACCTTCGTTGGGTTACGATATCCTAAATGCGCGCCATGATTCACTCAAGTATGAGCGACGCTATCTCTCCATGGTCTACTACCAAATCGCCCGTCTAGGGTACTTCTCCCCAAACGAAGTGCAAAAATCAATTGATTGGCTCGCAGTCAATTCAAACGACCCCATGATGTTTTACATCCTTTCCGCCACCCTCGCTGCATTCGATCCAGCAAACCCTCAGTCGTTCGCCGGCAAAATTCGCAAAAATCTTGCTATAGACAAAGCCACCATCGCGTATTTGAAACGACAACTTGCATCAGTCACTGCGAATTGGAGGGAACCTGCCTTAAAATCCGTCATACTGCTCAAGTGGACGCTCTTCATGACCGAGGCTAGACACCGTGACGCCTCCCTGGAGAACCAAGAGGGTTTCAAAACAGAAGAGCTTGAATCTCAAATATGGAATGCCGTTCAGGGTGACGCATTCACATTCCTCACTAGTATGCTCATTCAGCTGCAGAAACGCACGCACACCTCGCCTATAAGCTCATTCGCACAGTTTGTCCAGTCTGTCCCTGAACAACAGGAACAACAGCGGGAACCACTTGCCGATGAATTCAAGCTTTCGGTACTCAACATGTGCGATGTCCTTGTCCGATCTCTGCTCACGTATGCCAGCTCTGAACTGCGCAAAATCAAGCAGAGACAGGAAGATGTACTTGCAAGTGTCCGGACAGATCGGTCGAGGATGTTCAGGTCTGCTGCACCTGTCAGCAATGAGAATGAGTCCCAACCCGCGCCGCGAAACGATGTTGCTATGCTGTATTCGTTCATCGGTATTCTCTACACGTCGCTCCCCCCTGAACACGCCTTGCAGTTCTGGGGTGCCACCCCGCTCGGCGACACACACGGTCTGTCGTATATGGAGATCACCGAAATGTCTATGGGTAAACTGCCATCGTTCCTGCAGTGGGCCGTGTGGTCTACCCAAGTCCGTGATGTGAACATGACAATGGCGCTGTACGACATGCTTTCGGGCCTTGCCAAAGGTCAGCAATGTAGTGAGCTCGCATACAATTTCCTCGCTCGAGGTGGCGGAGAGGTAATACCAGGCAGCAGTCTACCAAGTTCCACTGGTTCGTTTAACGCTGGTTCCTCGATATCATGGTCCACGATCTTTGCACTTCTCGAGTCGTGGGCTTCCCCGCATTCGAGCCCCCGTACGAATCAGCCACCTCAACAATCTCTTGCTGCTTCATTCGGTGGATTTGGATCTCTCGCGGCCTCGCAACCTCCCCCTCCACCTGCTCAACCTCCCCCACAACACATCCCCATCGGACCCAAGGACGTCCTTCTTGCCCAATCTTTTCTCCGCCTTCTCTCTACCGTGGCTACAAGTTCCGTCGCGGTGCGTCTCGCTATTTCTTCAAACACTCAATTTCGCGCTATCCCAACCCTTGTGTCGCTCGTGCCACTTGGGATTCCGCTTGAACTCAAGGGGGCCATTTTCGACGCCCTGGCCGCGTTTTGCGAACCTGGTGCGGGTGTTGCAGGCGTGGACATCTGCAAGAGTGTATGGACACTGATGGAGAGAGTCGAGGTGATCAACGTACGTGCATCCGTGTCGGGCAGGACGATTGGAGCAGGTGCCGTCTTACCGCCTGTTAAAGGGGTAGAAGTGGAATTGGACGAGGTGGAGGCTGTGTACAAGTTGTATCCTGCCACCATCCCGTTCCTGAACCTGCTGGCTACATTGCTGCATACGCCGAAGAGGCTTTCACCGCGAAGCCTGTTGGTGGATGCAGAGCCGCTCAACACAATCCCCGAGTCCTTGGGACAGCCCTACCGCCTGCCCGGCATCGGGCCCTACGTTAGTTTTGTGGTCGACAACGTATTCGCTGGATTGCCTCGTCGAGAGTACGCGCGACACTCGGAGAGATGGAGAATGAATGATCTATGCCTCAAGTTCGTCGAGCGGGCCTTGGCGGGCTGGGAGATAGAGAACCTCGTCAGGGGGACGGAAGATGGGCTATTAAAGCGAGAAACGGTTGTCCCGTTGCTCATCCATCCGGGGTTTGAAGTGCTCTCCCGCCTACTCACGAATTCACCCCTCCAATCGACCATCCTGTCCTACATCGTCGACGGCATTGAAGGATTTGAGCGCGAGCTCGCCTCTGAAGAACCTTACTTCTTGCTCACAATCATCCGTGTCCTCCGCATTATCTATAGGGTCCTCGGCATTCAGGACATCTTCCTCGACGTCCTCGTTCCCATGCTATCTGAATTTGATAGTGCGCCATTTGTGGGGAGTATCCACTCGAGATCCTTCTACACGCGGTTTGACCAGGCCTTGACGTATGGAACCAAGTATATTCCTGCAATTGCGGCGTACGCTGTGTATCCGGCATACCCGGAACTTGTTCTCCTCTCTATCAAAATCATCTCCCAGCTCTCTTCTTCGGCGTCCGTCACAAGTCTCCTCACTGTTATTGAACGCAGTTCCGATTCCGAACGTATTCTCAGTGGGTTTAGGCAACTGCTAGAAATTGAGGCCCTGGATGATGTTGACGCGGCTGAAACGATTGCCGAGCAAACTACGGGTGCTGGTACTGCAGATAGAGAAATACAAGAATCGCTTGATCAAGCCATCAGGCTTGCGATCCTCGATCTTCTCATCCGCAGTACAGAACCTGGAGCATCGTTCCCCAACATTGGCCACTTCCTGTTGTTCGGTGGTCCAGAGAATGATCACCAGATTCAAGACCCGCATGCGATCGGTGCACGCCGGACGTGTGTGCACGTCATACTCGAAATTGTCAATGCTGGTGTGCCGCAGATGAGATCCAAGGGCAAGGACAGAGAGCGACAGCGAAGGGCATCGATTCACACAGAACCACTTTTCAACGTTCTTCCGGCGCTGAGCGAGCGGTGTTATCGTATTATCCACCAGCTCTGTGTGCACCATCGCACCTCGGATGCAACGATGCGGTATCTACGCACGAGGGAAGACTTTTTTGTGCGTCATCTCGCGGTGATTCCACCACGGGTCCCGGAAGCGTCTCTGGAGCCGCTTATCGAGACCATGTACCCTGATGGATCGAGGGTGTTGACGAACGTATCAACGCTTCGCGCCTTTATCGACTTGCGCTCCCGTATATTGGATCTTGCCGCGTTGGATCTACACGTTTTGACGAACAAAGGGCACCACAAGGGTGTCCTTGAGATCTTGCAGATTCTGTTTGGGACAGAAAGCACGCAGGACGTGGCAGAGCTTGACTGGGAGGGTGAGTTTGGAATGTCACAACAGCCGTTCAGAGAGATGGGTCAATCTCATCTACGCATCATCGAGTTTGTTCAGTCGTTGAGTTTCGATTGGTCGGACTCACTCACCACCACACCCGTCGACCTGGAGTACCTGGGCTCGCTCAACCTGCACGCGTGTGGTCGTGTGGACGCTAGGGGATGCGAAGTGGTTGACCAGTCTGCACTGCTCTCGCTTCTCATGTCTACATGTCGGACGCTGCATTCCCAAGGACGTATCTCCACAACGGTGCAAGCGGAGAAGCTCAACGCAGAAACGGCATACATATTGGAAAGTTGTGCGATCGAGAATCACAGGAGGGAAGTTTCATACGCGGTCTCGACGGGCTACGAGGCATGGCGCCGACTGCTCGACATGGCACTTACAAAGTGTTTCAACCGACTTCCGCATAATCGACGTGAAAACATGCTTTTCGACCTGTTGCACGTTCTCCCAAAGATCGTGCGCTCTGACGTTCAAGAAGCGACGGCGGTCTTACTCTCGGAAGCTATACTGTCTACCATTACGAAACTGCGGGAGGACAGACGTTACCAGATCATGCTCCAATCTGCAGGTGGTGATATCGAGGCAGGTTCGCTGCCGACAGAGCGTCTCTATGCGCTCCTTCGAAGTTTGCTCGAGTGCATTTTGGATAACAATCGGTCCGAGTTGGTCCGCGGGAACTTGTATGCGTGCTTGATCAACTACTTGCACCTCGTCTCTACCGATGACGAGCATCAAGACGTGGAAACTGCTGTTGACACGTTTGGGAGGCGGTCCATGGCACTCTCGACATCTGCTTTCAGTCCAAGGGACGATTTGTCCCTTGCCGAGAGTCAAGGAGGAGGATCTGTTCGGTTGACGCCGACGCCAGGTGGTCACCATACTCAGTGTACGACCGCATTAGAGACGGGCACGTTCTCCGTGATGAGGAGCGTAATGGAACGGTTGGTTAGTACGATTTCTCGCGATGCGATAGACGGGACGGAGGTGTGGAAGACCGTCGCGTTCACGCTCCTTGATTCCCTCACGCATCTCTGTCGGACGGACAAGTCACGCACGTTGCTGTCGACGTTGGTCAAGTATGGTGTGTTGTCCAACTTTGTGAGGGGGTTGAAGGAGGCAGAGGCACATTTGCAGTACGTCTTGAAGCCTGATCCGGGTAGGTCTTTTAGTGTTCGTTTTCCTGTGCTGCTTTGTTGAGGTTTGGGCTGTTGCAGATGACCTGAACCCGCTGTACGTGTATGAAGCCAAGATGTCGTTGTTTACTCGGATGGCACAAACAAGACCTGGCGCGGAACGATTGCTAGAGGCACAGATTCTCCCCATCCTGTCTCAGTGTGAGTTCTTGGATGCGAGACCGGAAGAGGATCAGTCTTTCATGGGTGCGTCATGCCATGGTTCCAATGCGTCGTTTGGTTGACCTTGTTGCAGACCAGGATTCATTTTTGCCTTCAGCAATCCAGCGGTATCACCAGCTATTTATGCCCGCATTACAACTTGTCGTTGCCATGCTTGCTTCGCTGGGTACGAAGCATACGACGGCAAACAATCAAGTGTGTGCTCCGTTTTGGTGACGGTATGCGTATGCTCAATATTTCTTGTTTCTGCAAGGCTCTCGAGTTTCTGTCGAGCCACAGAGACACGATCGTGATCATGCTCAAAAATGACAGTGAAGAGGTGACGCTATCGTTTATTGAAGAGATCCACCTTCTCGTCTCGCTGAGCGGTGGTCTCCTCTCCCTGGTTCCAAAATCAGAGCTGGCAAGTCCCACTTGAATTTTTGCTATACTGCTAGAGGAACTGACGGTTTGGACGCAGTTGACGATGAATACTGGGTTTGGTGGCATACATGGGGCCATACTAGGACTCGCCGCGCGGTGTCTTGGGAACGGTCGATGGAGCCAGTCCGTCCGACCGCAGACTGACACGGAGATCGCACTCGCCAGTGCCTTTGCGCCCGGCCATCAATCGGAAACCAAGTTTGATGTGCGAGTCCGACTGCAGGAGTTCTTGCTTCGAAAGGCGCTGATCGAGTATCTGGGAACCGCAAGTGACTTTACAGAACCAGAGATTACGCTAGTGCTCTCTCCTGTATTGTCGGTCCCTCGCCACGATGAGCGGCCGACACGGGTGATAGGTGGGTTTCTGCACTGGTAGGTCGTGTCAATGCTGACCCGTGTTTGTCAGCGACGATTCCGACCATCGGGGATGCGGTGGATGCTCTGAATGGACTGTGTGATGATCTTGCTGCAGCGTTGAAGCAAATTGCAGATTTGTCTGCGGAGCTGTCTTCGCGAGACCACATTCGTGTGGACAATATCCAAGAGGTGGGTTGGTTGATCCGCACCGTTTTCCGTCAGGTCTGAATCGTGTCATGACAGGTTGTCAGTATTTCAGACCCTGTGTATCTCCAAGACCTCGACATTGCGCAAAAGCGTTCGTTGATCCATCAAGAGTATCAGCGACTCAAGCACGAGTTTCAAGATGAGGTCAAGACAGTGCTGGGTATGGTCTCTCTGCTCGTCTTTGCGAGCAAGGTTGATTATTTTCTTGATAGGCACGACGGAGATGGTGTTGCTGCTTCTCTGGAGACATTTGGCCAGCTATGCTGATTCGGACGCATCTCATCGAGCTGCACCACCACCTGTTAACTTGAGGGCATCGGTACGATTGTTGCCTGTGATGGACGTGAATGCGTTCAAGGATGAAGCGAGCAAGCGACTTGTGGGTGCTCTGACACGGATATCGAGTCTTGATCTCGTGAGTGGACTAGTGTGTGGTGTACGGTGTTGAGCTAACGCATACGGACAGAGTGTTGAGACGATCGGACGGGATTGGCAGTCGTACCAAGGGTATATCGAGATCATGTCGCGAAGGTTGAGGGACACGGTCGGGCTACATGATCTGCTAGAGTGAGTGCCGAGATGGCGAATGCGTTTGTTCGACTGTACACGTTTGTGACTGAGTGTCAATGAGAGGATATGATTGCAGACGAAAAAGAGATAAATAGGCGGTAACGAAACAGTAAGTAGTGTATCAAAAGGGAAGAAGACTGCCTGCACCGCGAAGGGCGATTTGGCCACCGACACGGAGCGTCTGTGTACCTCCAGGAAAGTATGCGAGCACGTAGGCTACCAAAGCGACGACCTGGACTGTTCCTGCCAACAGCGAGCCCAGCTGTGAATGTGCCTGGAGGGAATAAGACCATTGTATCAGCACTGTCGAGATGCTCACCCCGAGGGCAAAGTAGAGGGTGAGACCCAGACTAGAAAAGTAGACGACCGAGAACGGCAGGCGTTCTTTTGATATCAAGTGCTTGATGTGGTTGATGGGTCCGATGAGGACTGAGAAGCTGCTGTCGGTCAGTCATTGCGAGAGAGAGAGAGAGAGAGAGGGGTGACTTGCCCGACCATGACGAGAAGGCTGCCCATGCTGCACAGACCTAAGCAGAGAAGAAAGAGCGAGAGAGGACACACCTAAAGGCCAATGCAAACTTGGCTGGACGCAGTGCAAGCCAGGGAAGGCCAAGGAACGCAAAGAAGAAGCAGACGCAGGCACCGACGAGACAGACACCAAAGCCAAGTAGTCTAGCAAACGGTCAGCCTAGTCAGAGTCGGGTCAGAAAGTGTACGGACCTTTCCCATCGAGAGAGGGCAAACCAAGCCTCGTCCTCGCTGGCACTGCGCAGTGGGACATAATCACCAGCGATGGCGTTGTAAAAGCGTGCAAATGGATTTGGCTGTTGTACTGGCTGTGTCTGCTCATCCGCGACGCCGTGAGCCCAGCGGAACTGCGACAGGCTCGTTCGGAAGGATTGCTCGGTCGAGGAGGGCGCCATGGGAGGGTGAGAAGGTGGCATGGACCGCCTCCGCTCATGGCTCACAGCGCACAGCGGCGGGTTTCATCCGCTCGTCCTCCTCGACAAAGGTAAGACAGACTTGGCTCCTCGTCGTCGTTGACAGCGAGCAGGGCCTTTTGGCATCGCCGTGCGCGCACCGACACCCGTCGAGGACACCACCATCGTCACCTGTCCGCTCTCGCTCGTCATCACCAAGCACAGCGCACTCGATGCACTCAAGGTCCTCTTTGGCGACGACGCCCACAGCGTGCTCGACAGCTGGTCCGAACGTCAGCTCATCGCCGTCTACCTCTCCTTTCACCACGTCTGTCCTGCGCAAAGGTGCAGCCGATCCTGTTCCTTCGCCGCTTTCTTGACCACGCTCACAGCTCGCTCGACGTCCTGCGCCATCGTCCCTATGTCCAGTGTCTGCCCGCCATCGAAAGCCTGTCGACGTCGCTCTATTTCACCACAGACGAACGCGAGACGCTCCGTGGTACCAACCTGTACGGGGCAACGCTGGATCGTGAACGCGATTGGCGAGCAGACTGGGTCCAATGTCGCTCCCTCGTGCAGACCGTGAACGAAGCCTGGGCCGATGCGTTTACCTGGTTCGTTCAACCTCTTGTTCACGCTGACCGCGTTTATCCATCCGTCCAGGGAACTGTACATGGCTGCCTCGACCCATCTCTCGTCTCGCGCGTTCCCATCGTCCATTCTCTTACCCATTCCCTCGCTCGTCGCATCTCCGTCGACCTATCCCGTCCTCATCCCTGGTGTCGATCTTTTGAATCACAAGCGTGGTCAGCCTGTTTCGTGGATCGTCTCCTGTCAAGACAACCCTCCCACCATCTCACTCGTCTCCCACCCACAACCCGATCCCGATACAGACACATCCGACACACTCGTCGAAATCTTCAACAATTATGGACCCAAACCCAACGACGAGCTCATTCTCGGCTATGGCTTTTCACTCCCAGACAACCCAGACGACACGATCACTCTTCAGATCGGTGGTTCATCCACCTCGCAAAAATGGGTCATTGGACGACAGGCCGAAAATAGTGATGGTCTTTGGCACGACGTTCGAGGCAAGGTGGTCAACGGGCAAAACGAACATGGATTCGAAGACGATCTCGACACGGCTGCTGTCTTGTCCGACATGGTACAGGCGAAGCTGGGTGGCATGAAGACCGTGGCCGACATTCAACAGTGTGATCACATTCGACCATCAGTCAGGACCATGTTGGAACGCTATATCAAAGGTGGGTGTTTCCGGTCATCGTTGTGAGCAATTTACATGGGCATCCAGGTCAAAGGGAGATTCTCGAGTCCATCTTGGATTATGCAGCTGAAAAACAAAGAATGGCAGTCGAAAGTGCGAGAGAACAAGGCATTGATCTTGTGTTTCAAGACGATGATTAAATGTTACAACAATGGTCGCGGAAATCGCATGCATATTTAAAAATAAAGATACCACTCATGCTCGTTTTCTGCGTCACTCACACCTTGATCGTGTTGGGTTCAAGACCCAAGTTGTATAGCTTGTTTGCATTATGAAAGAGGGCATTCTGGACAATCGCAATGGCCTGGTCTTCTGTCAACTCTCCTCGGGACACGGAATCAGAAAGAACCTGTGATCAGTCAGTTTGTCGGAACAAGTTTGTGGACGGAAACGTGCCTCGCAAAGTGCCTGACGTGCTTGGACGGATGCCAGATAGTAAGACTCTGGCCACCAGTGTCCATCGGCTGCAATGGATTGTGAGTCAGCGTGTGTTTCCCAGGTGTGCATGCTCGATCGTACTCGACCATAGGATTTTGTTGGTTGGTGCAAGTTCCAGCAACTGTCGAATGACCGCATGCTGACCCTCGCCCGACAAGTGCGGAAATACCTCTCCAAAGTCCAGATAGACATTGTCGTACACCGATGTCAGATACCCTGCATCGCGGGTGTAAGGGTAGCCCGCATGAAGGAGGACGATCGGCGTGTTGGAGTAAGCCTCGATGATAGGTTGCAAATGTGCAGGCGAGCACTTGGTCAAGCGCATGTCATTGTCCCCGAGACCTATTCATGGTTGGGTAGTGCATTGTGCTAGAATACGACCTCACCTGTGTGGAACTGTACTTTTGGGTATGATTTTGGCGTCGGATGAAATCAATGGGTTGATTCAACAGACTCACCTGGTTTCTGGTATTTGCCGGCAATCTCCAGTACAACGCGAACGAGGCAGTCGTTGAGTGCCTTTTGTTGTAAACGGAGGCCTTCTGCAGTCTTGTACTGTACCATCAGATCCAAAACTGCACTTGCAATCTCCTCGTAGGTTGACGAGGGCGTAACGTCGAGTCCTGTTCTGTAATAGCCGTCTGCCACAACAAAATGAAGTGTCGCGCGGGATCATACCTGTAGCAGATGACAGACTTGAAGCCAGCAACCTGATCGTCCCGAGCGTGGGCAAGAATGACTGCTCTAAACCTGTCCAACAATTCCTCCAAGACACCCACGACAGACACCACGGACGTCGATACTTGAGACGGATCGCTGTCGAGCAACTCTCGAAAGATGTTCTTGAAAGGAGATCACGAGACAGGGGTCAATGTATGGAGAGGTGACTTTACCTCTGCCTCTGGTTCGATCCTTACGAGTCTCTTGCAGGGGCTTGCCGTGAACTGGTCGTGCCACTGGTATGACTCTGCGAGCCCAGGGACGTCACCCAAGCCATCGTCGAGCAGGATGGACTGTATGCCAGTGGATGTGAAACACAGCTTGCAGAGATCGCCATAGTCCATGTCTTGTCGCTTGTGGACGAGGTCGTCCCAAGTGATTGCCTTGTTCTGCAAGCCATACAGCTCAGACAGCTGTTTGATTGCGCGATAGCCAGTGAGGGTGTGTTGGATGTTGCGCGTGTCCCCAGTGGCCTCTGAGATGACCTTTTGGAACGGGAATTCGTCGCGGTGGTTTGCAGTGAGCAGCGGGTGGGCGTGGTTGTCGATGGCGGGGTAGGAGAGCCCGGTGTGGATGAGCTGGCGGTGTGGCATCGTGCAGAGCGGTGAAGAGGGGCTTATCAGATCCATCCATGCCAGTACAGCCAGCAGAACTCGAGCAGGCCATTCGCAACGCCTTTTCTGTTGCACACCTCCACATCGAGGACACCTCGAGTGGGTGTGGACAAAGCTACAGCGTGCTCATCGTCAGCGACGTGCGTATCACCCAAATGATGAGTGTCTGTATTGAAAGACAAGTAGACATTCGAGGGCAAATCGACCCTTGCGAGACACAAAGAAGGTGAGCGCTTTGAGCGACAACGTCCACCTCTGACCGTCGTCCTAGTCAATGTGTTGCTCAAGGACCAGATCACCCAGATGCATGCATTTTCGCAGGTGAGACATGGACTCGCATTGAACACTCTTCCCGAAACTGACCAGGATAGAAAACATTTACTCCGAAACAATACGAGGCCTACCTGGCAAAGGGCCAGTGAATGGAGGCGGTGGGGGATACCCTGAGTCAACACACAGCTCGCATTGTCTATGCATTGTTCTCAACCACCATCCACAATATCCATGTCATGTTTCATTTCACAATCAAAGGTAGGATCAACATGTCAAAGATTTCAAGTTTTGTTTCCGCTTGGACCACCCACCGAGTATGCAGACATACCATCGTTCCACTCAATGGTCCACATCAAACCAAGATAAAAAGTGTCGCCTCTCACACAGGCCCACCAACTTCAAACTATCCCCTCTACACTAATGTCTTCCTCTCAGATAACTCACGGCCTCGACCCAACGGCAATTGCCCAGTGGGATCAGTTAGAGATGCAGCTAAATGATCAAACTCGTATCTCGTTTGTCTTGAGCGAAGCAAACGCTGCCTTTGCCGCTCAGTTTACAGAACCAAATGGTTTCAAATTCATGGAATCTTGTAACCGCCTCATAAGCCTTCTCGACCTTGATATCCCCTTGGCGTATTCAGAACAACATATGGTGCGTGTCTCACATCTGATCCCATCCGTTTGCTCACGTCATTGCAGCTTGTTCAAGTGCTCCAAGTGTGTATCCAACCAGCTTGTGGAACCCGATCTGATCATACCAACTATAGGTTGCAGCCGCCATGCATGAAAATGCGATCAACAATCCCGAGTTGACAGAATCGCAACGTTCGGATTATCACATTGCCAGCACGGCCCTCTCTCAACTTTGCTCAAAGGCTCTCAACGGTGGCATCTCGCAGCCCAATCTCTGGTGTATGTCCCTTTTATCTGATCTTCTCTTGTGGAATGTCTCATGTCTAGATCTCACACAGGCGAGGCCTTTACCATCAGTTGCAAAGCAGATCAAGCATTCTCCAACGCAGTCAATGCCCTTGGACTCTTTCAGTGCCCCGAGGACGATTACAAGTCCGATCCCCAAGACACGACAGGTGGAAATAACAGCTTGAATGGAACGAGCACACCTCCCTCCCCTCCCCAAACAGCTTCCGGAGAGGCTACGCCAAGAGTAACCCTGCATAACACCACTGAGGCTAGCGACTCTTCACGAGCCACGCAGTTGAAGGAGAAGGTGCTCGTGATGCTGAATGATCGTCCACCCAAAGCTACGTCTTTGGGTCGTGCTCATACCATGCCTACCCTATCTAGCTCTCGTCCTATTGGGGCGAGTCGATCGCCGTCAAAGATGCATCCTCGTGGGCGGGGTCTCGATACGTTGCAGGAGGAGTAGGCTATCTGTGTACACTAGTACGATTGTATAATCTTGGTCGACTATAATATTGTCTAGTATTATTGCCGCCAGCCTAATTGATTACGACCATCGCCATCCGACCCAAGTTATGTTCAAGCCTCCGTACTCCCCTTACAGTCCCCAGGACAAGTCCAGGTGAGCCTCAAACAACTGGACGATACCCTCTGACCTCCAAATTTCAAAGCTTTTCGTGAGCATCTCTCCCGGTGTGCACGAATTTGCTGCTCAGCATTCGATAGCTATGACACCGTAGTCCGACGCTGGCCGGTGATCATCACCAACATCATCGACCACGTCCATCGTCTGCTTCACGACATGACGATGGAGGCTCGCGATCTCGCCAAGTCGCCTCCATGTGCAAAGGCGCTCGATGCCAAAGTCGTAGAAGGCAAGGAGATCATCTCAAAAGCCAGTCGCCTAAAGTACCGCATGGCAAGGGACCTCACACTCGAGTAAGAGGAGCATTTATGCATAGGGACAAGTGTCATATCGGTCTATCCGTTGTAGACCCATCCCCGAGGACGGTGACGTCGATGTCGGCATGTACAATGCTGAACTTGCTGAATTGGCAACCACCAAACGGAATACATGGTTTACCGCACCTTGGCTTTATGCAGAGTGTGTTGTCTAGATCCCAGATTCCCCGTGGGTGCGACGTACTCATCTTGTCGTCTTCTTAGATGCTACCTGTGCGTCGTCCACGATTGATTCTGTTCATTTTGGCGGGCATGAAAAAAATGGTCAGATATCGTCTGCTTAGGTCGTACTTCAACGAAGCACATCACTGGCGTGGCTTTGACCCCTTCTTTGCACAAAAGGAGGAAATGTTCAAGAATAGCCGTGTCGCAATCTACCGTATGTGTCGTGTTCACTCCACCGCGCAACGATATTCACCATCTAGGCGAAGAGATCGCAACCACGATGCACGAACTGGAACAGGAGAAAGAAGGATTGAAATCTGATCCAGATAAACTCCTCGTTCTTTTCCGAGAGATGGTACAAATGTGTCTCTGGCAAGCATACATCCCTTTGAGCATCTGATGTTTCGGGTCTGAACGTCGCTTTAGGGGAAATGCTACTGTGTGCCCTTTATGTTGGCGAGGAAGATCGTGCTCATGACATTGATTGGCACAGGATCTTTCTCTCTTGACCCACTTGACGCCAACGGACATTGAGAACCTGCAAACGGTGGGAAGGGAAGCACAACGAGAAAGACAGGCGTTCGTCCTCAAGGACGATCAAGACGCAGTTTGGGAATATATCAAGACTCTGGGAGGACCAGGGAAACGTTGCGACTTTATTCTAGATAACGGTGTGTATAATTCCGCAAACGAAACTGACTTGCTCATTGCAATTAGCTGGGTTCGAGGTACCATTTCGTCTCACCAACAACTACAGTACCAAGGATAACGTGCCTGACAGTTGTTCACTGATTTGGTCTTTGCGGATTTTCTGGTGACATACACGCCTTACTTTTCAACGGTGGCATTTCAGTAGGTGGGGTTTGCAGTACCATTGAAGACACTCACATTTGTCTCTAGCTCAAAGCTCTTTCCATGGTTCGTTTCCGATGTTACCCCCACCGATTTTGAAAGCACCATTACATCGCTTCTGTCGACTACGTTCTTTCCGGAGCCATTGTTACCGGACGACCAGTCCTCCGCCCATTTAGAAGAGATGGTCACACGATGGCGGTCATACCTTGAACAAGGTATCTTTACTTTGAGTACAGACATAAAAGAGGTAGGCGGCCAAAAGGTCGGCGGGCAAACACTTGCCAAATTCTGGACCGAGCCGTGGCCCTACTGGAACATGAAGGAAAGAGCAGGCCAACTTTGGGTGTGGTTACATCAGAGTGACCTCGTCATTTTCAAGGTACGTACATTTCTCGTGGATTCTGTATAGCATTCATGTATCGCCGCCAGGGAGATCTCAAGTGCGTGTGATTGAATCCAAATCGCCATTCGTTCGTGCGGGACTAACTAATGCACGGTTGTGCGACAGCTATCGGAAGTACGGATAAATGTTTATTTGGACGGGAATAACGCTGAATCTAACGAATACGCCAGGCTCACCGGAGATGTCAAATGGCCCGTCGACACACCCTTTTGTGCGGCGCTTGGTAGGCGGTTCACGGGCAATACACACTTTGGCGATCTGACTGGTCTCGTTCACAGGCCCGTTGGCAGGCGCTTTCCCATTGTTGAGCCTTCGTACCAGCAAGGCTGATGTTGTAGTTGCCATTCCGCTGGATGTCGCAGACGAGCTGGACCGCAAAGATGAGAAATGGAGGGTGAATGGCAAGTGAGTCATCCTCGTAATCAAACAAATGATCGGGGGTCAGACTGACCCATCAAGATATGCGCTCGTGAGTTTTGAACCTAGGTCAAGTTGAACCACCACTGTTTGAGCTGTATTGTGGGTGTACACTTGGTATCAGAGTCATCTTTCTGTTGAATCCAATTGACGGAATGTGGAGCTTTTGCCACGCGATTCCGCTTTCAATCACTGATTTTCGGAAGAATAGCGCATCCACCCTTGCATTACTAACATCTACACGCCTTTTCCGGGTGGATGAGCGCGGTTTTTACATTCTAGTGCCGTAAGTATCATAGGTCCCGCCAGGTTGGTCCCGAAACGCTGAGACGGTGATTGTACGCTGGAAAGTTCCCGTCAATGAACTACCATGGTCTTCGATCGTATCGTCGATTCTTAGGCGCCATCTCGGATTTGATGCTCAACAACGTCTTCAAGTTGACCCGTCTCTACAAGTGAAGTTCTCAAGCTTCTTGTCCCACGATACGCGCGTCGAAATTCCCTTTCACGCGTCACACTTACGAACTCCGGTCGAATGGTCAAGCATCAAGCACTAGGGCCGAAGGGTAGACCACCCGTCAAGCTGGACTTGATCTTGGCCAATGATCGATCCCAGATCCGGTTTGTCTTACACAACTGAGTGGCGCTAGATCGGAGTAAAATGCAGCAAGTCGTTAAACTTGTCGGTTCATTGCTAATTTTAAAGTGCGCACTATCCATTCAATGAGTACGTAGTAGCTGCGGGTCATTGAATGACCGACCCGGGCTGGTTTAAAAGTGCAATTCCTGGTGAGATTCTACTACGTTCTTCCTTCCCGTCTACCTATCTATTCCTCTTGCCCTTCTTTCCTTTTGACATGTTTCGCCATAGACCATCGTGCTGGGTAGCTCTTCTTGGGCTGTTGTCTGCCACTGGCACATTCGCACAGAATGCAAACACGACGTCCACCGCGTCAAATCACACCACGGTCCTTATCCTCGGTGGTGGCATGGCGGGCATCATTGCTGCGCGAACACTCCACGAACAGGGCATTAACGACTTTGTCGTTCTCGATGGCAAGATCGAGCTGGGTGGTCGCATGATTGGCAAGGCGTTCGGTGCAACGGATAACCAGGTTGTTGTTGAGATGGGCCCAAGCTGGATACAGGGAACGCAGCAAGGCGATGGTACCGCAAATCCCGTCTGGGAATTAGCACTCAAACACAACCTGAGTACCGTCCACAATGACCTGTATGGAAGTATTAGTATGTGCATTTTACGTGGTTGCGTTTTGCGTGCTCACGAGACGTTAGCTACCTATGATGACAGTGGCTATAATAACTACACCGACGTGTTTCATAATGCAGTGAATAATTTCGCACGGGCCACCGTTCTGGCAGGTATATTCGTTTCCTTTGTCCGTATTGAATGTTTCCTGATTGTTGTGCATCAGGGCACCGATTACGGAATGGCAGCGTCGACTTGAGTTTGGGATCGGCGTACGGTCTAATGGGCATCAATTCCGAGACACCGCAAGAGATTGCCAGTGACTATTACCAGATTGACTTTGTAGCTATTCGCTTCCTTTTATCTAAAGCAAAGCTCATACGTTTTTCTAGCAATGCAAGTTATGTTCACTTCTTGTCATCACAATTGCTAATTTTCTGCTTGGTGATTTGAATGTAGATGCTCAGGTATGACGCGTGCTATAAACCTTTGATCATTTTTTGAACTATTCCCAGTCACCCTCACAAACTTCGTGGCTTGCTTCCGCATGGGTACGTCCTGGATTCATGACGTCCTTAACCCCGTGCTTAATTCTGATAGAAACACAATTTCACATACGTCCCTGGCTATGGGGGCTTCTCAGCTGACCACCAAATGTCCATAGACCAACGAGGATTCTCGTACATTGCTCAAGCCGAAGCGGCGGAATTTTTACAACCTCAACAACTGGTCCTCAACCAGACCGTCAACCTAATCGAGTATGGCAATGACGGCGTCACAGTGCACACGACTGGCGGGCAAACAATCACTGCTGACCATGTCCTGTGCACCTTCAGCGTCGGCGTCTTGCAACACACGGATGTCGTCTTCAATCCTCCTTTTCCTGATTGGAAAGCCGATGCTATTTACAGCATGGATATGGTAAGTCAAATATTGGATCTGAAGATTGTTGCTCACTTGCTGTAGGCTACATTTACAAAGATTTTCGTTCAGTTCAACGAGACTTTCTGGTTCCCAACAGAGGCATGTATTCAGCAAGTCATAATAATTTCCCTGACAATAGGTTGCATTAGATGGGATTATACGCGGCAAAACAAAGAGGAAAGTACCCCGTTTGGCAGAGCTTGGATCATGCCGGATTTTTCCCTGGTTCTGGTATAATTTTTGCGACAGTCACTGTAGGTGTATCCTTAGACTCAACCTGATTGATCTCATTTTCTCACAGGGAGATTGGTCACTCTATGTCGAGCAACTCACCGCTGATGAAGTGCAGCTGGAAGTGATGGAAGTTCTGCGGACGATGTATCCCAACATCACCGTGCCTGAGCCCATTGCTATTCACACATCGACGTGGGCCTCAAACGCACTGTACCGAGGCTCATACGTGAACCAGGGTCCTTCCTACGTACCTGGCCATTCGCGAAACTTGAAGGCAACGCTCAACAACCGCCTCTGGTTCGCTGGTGAAGCGACCAGTGTCGAGCACTTTGGTTTGTTCTACTGTTGGCCTGTCAGAATATCTGTTGACTTGTATTTCGTGCTAGGTTTCTTGCACGGAGCATACTACGAAGGCCTGAGTGCTGGCCGCGCTCTCGCTGGGTGTATTCGAGGCAATACAAGCAGTTGCGAAGCGTTTCCTCATACCCCAATTCCGAGAAATGCTCAGCCATATCAAACGTTTTTGACTTGAGATTTACGATCGAGCTCTGCATTCGTTAATGAAATGATACCGTTCGTTTGCATTTATCACGCTCACTATATA